>VWZZ01000793.1:6740-107419 GCA_013399095.1 Psophia crepitans | reverse complement strand
CAGCTGACCCCAACTGACCAGGGCTATTTNACAGCTGACCCCAACTGACCAGGGCTATTTCATGCCATGTGATGTCATGCTCAGGATGTAAGGGGCTAGGGGAAGAAGAAGGAAGGGGGGACATTCGGAGTGATGGCGTTTGTCTTCCCAAGTCACCATTACACGTGACGGAGCCCTGCTGCCCTGGGGATGGCTGAACCCCTGCCTGCTGTGGGCAGTGGGGAATGAATTCCTTGTTTTGCTTTGCTTGCGCACGCGGCTTTTGCTTCACTCATTGAACTGTACCTGAACCCACGAGTTTTCTCACTTTCACTCTCCCGCTTTTCTCCCCCATTGCACCAGGGGGACTGAGCACGCGGCTGCATGGTGCTCAGCTGCCGTCTGGGGTAAAACCACAACTGTCAACTTTTTAGCACCCAATGTGAGGCTCAAAGGGTTTGAGATAATGACAGATTTGACTGGAATGCGCTAGATGAAATTTATAGCTGTTATTGCTGTTTAGTTACTAATTGGCAGGCACCTCTGCTTGCCATGGGGCTTGCCTGCCTTACTGTAAATTAAAAAATATCTCTGGAGAGATTTATTAATACCAACTTTCCAGAGGGGCATTAGATTTTCACATTGCAAAATACACAACAGTGCTCTAAAACAGGTAAATATTAATTTTTAAGTTCCTAGTCATTAGTAATTCAACATTATGTCAAGGTCTAAGAACTCCATAAGGTTAAGATTTAGAGGGAGAGAGACTTTTAACAGGGTTAAGGAAATATTTTTACTGAGAATCTCTTATCCTGGAGTTCAAGTGACATATGCCAAAAGTCCATAAAGGTAGGGCTGTAGGTTTATAAGTAATGATGGTATCACCAAGTGATACATTCTTCCACAATGCCTAAACAGCAGTTCCACAAACCCGACAAAAACAGAGTGGCTGCTACGGAAATATGATTTATATACAGGCTTTATCTGAAAGCAATTTTTTCATGATCTATTAATGCACATGCTTCTGCGCGTACGTATGCGCAATTACGTAGGGTGTTCTTTGTATGTCAGTCACCAAGGGGAACTGCTCTGGAGCCAATCTGGCCCGCATCAGAGCAGCCGATCTTGGCACACAGGGGTATTCCTGAGGTCGGGAAAGGCCAGGAGAGCAGAGACACTCGCCAGGAGCCAGCAGCTCTTGTGGGGAGACACTGATGCGATGGCCACGTCATGGCAGCCACCCCATGCCTATAGAAGGCAGCCAGGGAGCATGAGCAGCCAGGAGCACTGCAAACCGAGTGGGCAAACATTGCGTGGCGCATCAGCCAGGGCATGGCACGGCACAACAGTTCACATGGAATGACGGACAGGGAAGGTACCTCTTCAAAGGAGGGGTGTTCCACTGGCCGAGTGGTCGATATGAAGTGCGCATAACCCAGCAACCAGCACCATCCTGTGACAGGCCGAGGGCACCCATCCCACCCAACCCTCAAGGCAAAACAGTGGGCACTTGTCTGAGAGCAAAGGCTGCAGCTCCAGCTGGGGGGTCTGCACCATCTGCCCCAGCGGTGGGTGATGCCTCCACCCAGACGGCGCTGCTGAAGGAGAGGCTGCAGGGCAGACCTCAGGCTGTAGGACGTGCCCAGACCTTTCTCCTGGGGCAGGGACAGGCAGCAGACCTGCCTGCAGGAGGTGTGCCCAGGTGGAAGAGCTCCTGCAGCATGTGGCTGAGCTGTAGAAGGTGATGAGAAGGCTGTGTAACATCAGGGAGGCTGAGAAGGGGTTAGACAGCTGGTTCCAAGTGCAGTCTGCAGTGGACCCACAGTCTATGGCCAAACAGCCAGAAACTTCCCACTGGTATAGTGAGAAGGGAGGGGGGGCCAGTAACACAGAAGAATGGAAGCTTGCAATGCCAAGGACCAGCAGGAGGAAGAGACTTCCCCCAAAGCCTGAGGTGCCCTCACAGAACCAGTTCACCTCTCTGCAGACAGAACAGAACCCACCACATCAGGAGAGATGCTGGAGCTGAGTGAGGCAGCTCGATATTGACAGGCTTGAGAGGTGGACCCGTGAGAATGTCATGAAGTTCAACAAGGCCAAGTGCAAGTCCTGCACGTGGGTTGGGGCAATCCCAAGCACAACTACAGACTGGGCAGAGAATGGATCAAGAACAGCCCTGAAGAGAAGAACTTGGGAGTGTCCAAGTGTCTCCCTGGGAGCTCAAAAATAGCAATGCACATTTGCAGCCCAGAAAGCCAACCATGTCCTGGGCTACATCAAAAGAAAACTGACCAGCAGATCAAGGGAGGTGATTTTCCCCCTGTACTCCACTCTCATGAGACCTCACCTAGAGTACTGCATGCAGCTCTGGGGTCCCCAGTACAGGAAAGACATGGAGCTGCTGGAGCGAGTCCAGAGAAGGGCCACAAAGTTGATCAGACGGCTGGAGCACCTCTCCTACGAGGACAGGATGAGGGAGCTGGGGTTGTTCAGCCTGGAGAAGAGAAGGCTCCAGGGAGACCTAAACGTGGCCTTCCAGTACCTGAAGGGGCCTACAGGAAAGCTGGAGAGGGGCTGTTTACAAGGGAGTGTAGTGATACACCAAGTAGTAATGGGTTTAAACTAAGAGAGGAGATTTAGATTAGATGTTAGGAAGACAATCTTTACGGTGAGGGTGGTGAAACACTGGGCCATGCTGCCCAGAGAGGTGGTAGATGCCCATCCCTGGAAACATTCAAGGTCACGTTGGATGGGGTTCTGAGAAACCTGATCTAGTTGAAGATGTCCCTGCTGACTGCAGACAAGTTTGACTAGATGACCTTTAAAGGTCCCTTCCAACTCAAAATACTCTGTGATTCTATGAATTTCTAGGAACTCTATCAACTGGTCTAATACAGAATGAAAGGTGCAAATATATCATACTTCTTCAAATACTGTTTAGGGAAGTCCTTATTTTGCAGGTCTTATAATAAATGCCATTTTGGTACCATATTCGTTATTCTCCCTGTGAGAAATTATTCTTTCCATTCAGTAAAATTACTTAAGACTGAAAGAGATAAGTGATGCTACTCATCTTCTTCACTCCAACCTCTATGTCTGTACAGATTCAGAGCAGATTTTGATGGCTTCCCAGGAAGGAAAACAATACATATAGTTTCCGATGTTTATGCAAAAGCAGTATTTGTTGTGTAGTCACTGACCTAAGTGTAAGGTGCACGTTATTCTCTTGCCGTCTATTCACAAAAAAATTCTTTTTCCCAGATTGGGGCTAATGCATCACGAGTTTTTGTTGGGTTTTTTTTTATGCCTAGGGAAGTAAACATTATTCAGAATTTTAAAGATTGAGCACGTGACTACACTTGTTCCTAACACTTACATATCAATACATAGATAATTATCTAGGCTGTAGATAATGACAATTTTTTGTCCCTTGGGGGATTTTCACAAGCATTAAAATTCAATGTCTGTCTTTCAATGTAGAGATGTTTGGGGATTTTTTTGGGGTGGGATGCAACAGATGAGAGCTATTACAGTTTTAGCTACTTTTAAGAAGCAATACTACTATGGCTGATGATAAAACAACATACTGAAATATACTAAAATACAGATACTAACTTTTTAGTATGTAATTTGCATCTATTACTTCTGTTTCTCTAAGAAGTCTCCCTTATCATGGCTTACATCTCTCCATGGTTCTTCTCAATGCTTGTCTTTGTTTCCCTTCCACTGTACTTGATCAACTTGCTTCTCCCTGCACTGAGCATATCCCACAGCATACGCTGGAAGAAGAGGACATTTTTCTTTCCCAATTCATCTGCCACAGCTGGAGGTTTTAGCACCACCACTGTTGAAGGATGCAGCAGAATTCACTTCACCTGCATCTCAAAGTACCATCAAACACAGATCTCAAACCAATCCTCCTGAAAGCTGTTTCTGCAACTGATTTCATAGCTAAAAAGCCAGATCAAAACATTAAAAAAAAAAAAAAAAAGTTCTTAACTCCTTGATCATCAGGCTCACTTACATGTGTGGGTCCTCCTCATTGGCAGAACTCATTTCATCTTTCCACCTGAAATTCTTACATGTGTGGTACAGGTCTTAATCCATGCAGTGAAATTTATTATATATAGAAATAATATCCATGATTTTTAAGTGTATAGGGAAAAGGAATGGTGAAACATGGGAAGTCTCTATAACAACAAAAACAGAACTACACAAATCCCTAGATTGTAAGTCTAAAATTCATCTCCCAAAATTTAAAACAGAACCTTATCATAGAATCACAGAATGGTTTGGGTTGGAAGGGACCTCAAAGATCACCTAGTTCCAGCCCCCTGCCATGGGCAGGGACACCCTCCACTAGACCAGGGTGCCCAAAGGCCCATTCAACCTGACCTTGGGCACTTCCAGGGATGGGGCCTCCACGGCTTCTCTGGGCAACCTGTTCCAGTGCCTCACCACCCTCACAGGGAAGAATTTCTTCCTAACAGCTAATGTAAATCTACCCTCTTTTAGTTTAAACCCATTATCTCTTGTCCTGTCACTCCCTGCCTTTGTAAACAGCCCCTCTCCAGATTTCCTGTAGGTCTCCTTCAGGTACTGGAAGGCTGCAATTAGGTCTCCCTGGAGCCTTCTCTTCTCCAGGATGAACAACCCCAACTCCTTCAGCCTGTCCTTGTAGGAGAGGTGCTCCAGCCCTCTGATCATCCTTGTAGCCTACTCTGGACTCGCTCCAGCAGCTCCATGTCTTTCCTGTACTGGGGACCCCAGAGCTGGACGCAGTACTCCTGGTAGGGTCTCACAAGAGCAGAGTAGAGCCAGAATCACCTCCCTCGAGCGGCTGGCCACAATTTTTTTGATGCAGCCCAGGACACCAAAGCTAAGTGAATCAACACAACCGGGCTGCCCAGAAGTGACAGATATAGTAACTAATAGGATTTTCTGATCTAACTATTGTATGACATGTGGAAAAGGATGGTGTCGGCTTGAATTTCTGAAACATAGATAACAAACTACAAGTTTGAAAGTAACCTTTATAGGCCAAACATAGCAGGTCTGTGTACTTCAGAAAGACCTATGCAAATACTGTCAATTGTAACTTAAAAATAGTTATGTGCTCCATTTCAGAAGGACTCAAATGGACATGGGAATTCATAGATTTTTTTCATTGCTGAACAACTCCTAAATTTGATTTTGTGTTTTAAAATAGTTACAGAATAATAGCAAAATTTAATGTATCTGTTAACCAAATGAAAGTCAAACAGAAGAGTAAAAGTTCTGAAATATTATCAGATCATTTATTCTGGCTCTTACTAAAAAGCTTATTCATCTGCTACTGGATACTTAAGTCATGACCATACACTAAAAAATCAATGACAAGTAAGAACAGTTTGGTTCCACTCAAGAACCAAGTGGGATGGCAGCTGAGTTCCCTCAGAAGGAGCTGAAGTAGAAAGCAGCAATTATTAACATAATGAATGAAACCTGCACCAGTTTCTGTAAGAATAACGATAATTTAAAACACACATATTGATATAAAGCACCAAAAAAGTGAACACAATGAACACTAAGAGTTCATTTTACATTCATTGTTTGGCAACACTGACATCATTCCTTTATTACGGAACAGGGGATTACACCCTGGCTTCTCTGCAATTCCAGCAGTATGGATTTGCCTTTATTTCTAGCAGGCCTTATGTATATTCTTCAATAAAATGTGCTTTCTTTTGCTGCTCATATTTCAGAATCCTCACAACATAAACCGCATTCAAGCAGCAGAATTGTTGGTATGTGGTCAGAACCTAGCACACATTTTGATAGCTTGTTCGTTGCTTTGGGAATTTTGTCTTCATTTTTATGTCTTAATGATATAATACTACAACCATGAAAATTGAAGGTACTATCACTTTCAGATAGTTTTCTCTACATAACTAAACTTCTTAGGAGGGGCTTAAACAGACTAACAGCAAGTTATTTTAAAAAGACCTTAGTTTCGCACATATCTGAGTAAAGTAATTTTCCAAAAGAAATTCATTACCTTGACAGAGAATCTTTGCAAGGAATGAAATAATTATGGTCTAAAGATAAAATCAGTGGAAAGCAATAACAAAAAGTTGGCCAGAAAAACTACCCAACACAGGTGTGCTGCCATAATCAGCACGTGTTATTGTAGCGCTGGTATGTGGTTGGTTGCGGTCGGGTGAAAACTGAGGAATGCGGATTAAGGCAATTGCAGATCAGAATTCCACTTTGCATTAAGTAAACTGCTGCTAACACCACCAGACAAACATCTCAGCCATCTCGCCCCTCACATGATCAAGGAAAAAAATTTCTCCAGCACCTGTGTTTGAGACCACAGCCATAAAGGACCCTTGGCTGGAGAAAAATCACTGATTGAGACTAATTTTCTTGTGATGTCAGCAGCATCAGTGACTCCCAGTTGATTCCGGCTAGCCCCATAGTGCTCTCCTACTTTGCAAGCTCAACAGAGATGGGGAATTTATATGTTTTTGGCTGCCGGAATGCCGCTAACAAAAATTTGCTCTAGATTTGACACTCGGTGATGTTTTGACAACCAAAATTTATTTTCCCTTACATTAAACAAGGCAAAAAATAACTGGTGATGCCTGGGATGAAGGACACCCTCCCCAGGCTGTATGGCTGCAGCTGGGGAGTTGGAGATCTGGAGCTTACTGCCAGCCTCACCGACTGGACACCTGCATTTGGCTTTACTTTTGCTCTTTTAAGGTACACAGTAACATTTAGGACATTTACAGTGTTACTTTTTCAGAACCAGACCAGAAGAGGTTAATGAAATGGATGAAACATGTCACCTATATACACGTGAACAGAAAGAGCAGCTATGAACCAGGTTTCTGTACAGGTTTTTATCTGCCCATTTGACACTCGACTAGAAACTTGGATTCAGTCACAGGCTGATTGGAGAATTTATAAAAAAAAAAAAAAAGACCCTTCTAAAGTTTTACTGCACTTACAGACCTCCAATATTTCCTTCAGTCTCCTATCAGTCTCCTGGCCCCTTCCAAAATGCCAGAAAGCCTCCTGGCACATGGTCAACAATCTCAGACTCTGCAGGCCTCCTGGACTGCTCACCTGGTCTTCCTGTGCACTTCTCAGAGAGCCTTAAATTAAAAGTTCTTTTTCCCTTTCATTTCCTATTTTCAGCCTGCTACTTCTCCCCCTGTGCCTCAAAGGAGCTGGATTTTTTACCCCTCTGACTCAGTTGCATAAAATTTCTGAGGGGTAACTGGTAGTTACTTGTACCTTCATCGGACCCTCATAATTCACTAATTTTACACAGCTTTACTAGTTCAAGTTGTTTTGATTTCTTAACTGCATTTTGCTTCATATGCAGCTGGATTGCAAAAAGAGTCAGCTTTTGCAAGCCAAGTGGCAACAGCATTCCCAGAGCTGCTTTGCTTGCTCTTGTCTCAGCAGACTTGGTGGAAATGTTAAGCATCCCATGCCATCAAACAGAAAATGCGCCCAATGCATGGACACATTTTCAATACTAAACTGATATGTGACTTGATACTTTCCGGCATCACTGCAAGCCTTTGAAGTGGTTGTCTTCCTTGTTTTGTAAGGCCACATTAAATGCTGATAGGCAGCAAGTCCAAGAGAAAACATGCATCATTGAATTGTATTTCTCCCTCTTAAGCAATTCAAGTATATTTGTTTCAGAAGACAATATCTGGACACAAATGAAACTGAAATAATAAGTAGGCTTGAAGGCAAACTCAGAGGTACATTTTAGTTCCTTGCAGTTAAAATTCAATGAGATGTTGAATGGCAGGAATGAAGAAGAGAGTGCCTTGGCTCCATCTCAGTCGTTAAAAAAAAACAACAAACCAACCCGCAAAAAAACCCAACAAAACCACAAACCCAAAAAAGACAACTCTAAAACATGGTTAGAAAGAAACAGTAGGGATTGGTTCAAACCCTGGAAGTTGAATCAATTTTTCTTGTCCCATTTTTGAAATATGAGAAAGAATAGATTCATTTTAAGTTGGTCCTAAATTTTAGCGACAGAAAAAAATTAGTCTTGCCCAAAAGCATCTGAAAAAAATCATAACATAAATCTGAGTGTGACAAAGAACGCTCCCCTTTTCCATTTTTGTCTTCATGAGCACTAAATGCAGAGCAACACCAACAGCTGGAGCAGTGAGTGATTAACTGCAGCAGAAGAATAATGCTGCCCCAACCCTACACTGTACAGTTTACGGCTTTCTGCCTGTCTAGACTCAAGGGAGTATAAGATTTATCATAGATTAATAAAGCTGCTGCTAAATCTGGCATCACTGTGGCTCAGCCATACAACACCAAGTTGTCAGAAGAACGTTCCCACATTTACAGCCCCTGCTCTTTGAACGCATGCTAACTCTGAGACCAGCCATGGGCCTCTTACTCTTGTTTTGGACACAAATACATGACAGCGAAGGTATTCATCAGCTTCAAAGCTTGGCATTGCCCGATGCTGTCAAACTCTGCTGCTCAGAAATCTTAAGATTTTTTTTAAAAACTCAAAGCATCTTAAAATTAATAAATTAGAGATTATTTTACTTCCCATTTCATTTCATGTCTTAGAAGACATTTGGAAACACTTTCACATGAACCCCCAAGACCCTAACAAATTAAAATTTCCTTCTGAAAAATTTACCCCAAATTTTCATCCAAGCACCTCATTCCTGAGAGTAGTTTTACTAAAAGCAATGAGCTTTGTTAAAGGACTTGTTAATATTACCAACAACGAGTATCAATCAACTATTCTTGGATCTTGCAGGAAGAAGGGAGTCGCGATGCCAGCCAGACCCAGGGCATGCCCGGTCTCACACAGCCTCCTTCAAGCTGGGTCAGCAGCAGCTCCAGGATGGTGAGGTGCAAGGTCTATAGCACTTGTGCAACACCCTGGGTTCTACCCCACCACCTTCTCCCCTCTGTTTGAATGAACAACAGATTGCTTTAGGGTCTCAAGTATGGAGTTTAATAACTTTATTTATAATTAAAAATACCTCCCCTAGTGAAAGGACAACAAGTCTGTAGGAAATTGTAACCTAGTGTGAAAGAACTTACTCAGTGTGAAGTGATGGACCTTCCTGAGACTTTACAACTAGTCAAGCAGATTTAGTGCTGACTTTTGCACAGCTCCTCGATACTGTAGCATCACTCTTGCTTCCTAGAAACAACCTTCCCCCACAGAGCACAGCCTGAGGGGAGAAAATAGTAAAAGAAAAAGAATGCAAAGGGGAAGAGGAGCAAAAGTGCCAAACGTGTGTTGGCTGCTTCGGACAAATGCATTCTTTTCCATGCATGACGCTAAGTACTGTTCAGCACAGCTCAGTACTGTTCCGAGCTGCTCAGATACGGACGAATTGTCTGTAGCAGAAAGTACTTTCTATCCATGTTACACAGTCTATATTATATAAAGCTACTTGTATTCAAAGGAATGAATGGCAGTGCCTACTTGCCATGGAAGTGGTATACGTACAACCACAGCTCCCTGTTTTCCCCAGAACAAAAAACTTCTATCGCCTGTCTTCGAAGCGCTACAGCTGAACAAGGGCAATCCCAGTGACACACTACAGCCCATGGGCCAGGGGCAGGGACTGTACCCAGACTCGCTTCAATCAATAACTATTCTATAACTACCAATGACACTTCGACCCAGGAACACGTCAACCCCTTCCCAATAACGTGTCAGATGTTCAAAGATATGCATTTGCAGGTTTAAAACAACTGGGTGAAGTCATTCATCCTGCTTACTGCAATTTCCAGAAGAGTTAGAAACTAGAAAAAGCTGAGACAGATTCAAATTTCTCTCACCTCCCTGAAAGTCCAGCCTGATTAAAGTCAGTGCGAATTCTGGTTATTTATTCTAGTAGAAAAGGCAGCAAAACCTTGCTTTAAGTGTCTTGACCACTTAGCCAAACATACAAGAGATTTCTGAACACAAACCTTAAACAACAGCACCAATTTATCCATCTTCAGCAGCTGGTGGATAGTCAAAAGGAAGAGGCTTACCTGAACTACACTGAACAGAGAAAGTGAAAACCAGGTACCACGCAGCCAAAAGGAGGGCTTCACACATTACAAAACAGAACCCAGTACGTGAAGAACGTACAGAAAACAAAGAAAACCAAGTTTCAAACCGAGGACCAAACCCACAACGTAACTGATGCACAGCAGCTGCAAAATTACGGTACGTAAGGAAAATCCTCCCGAGTGCATTACCAGCCTGACTGACAGCTGCCACCAGACTTCTGGCGCTACCAGCTACCGCTCAGAAGTGGCAGCTCAGCTCTCCTTCAAACAGCTTTACACAGAACGAGAGAGCGACAGACATGCTCGAATGAAATGGGAGCGTAACAAGAGGGCTGTCAGACAGCAGCCATGGAAGGTGAAGTGCAGGGATGATGTCTACAAGTAAAGGAAAGACTGTGGAAATTAACACTGAGCTGCAAAACATGGAGCTCATAAATACCGTAAAATAATAAGCCCATAAGTACCATAAAAACTGCTCGCAAGTGAGTAGTCAGCAAAGCAAAAAGAAGTAAGCTCTATCAAAACCTGATAAAAATAAAACAATGCACTATGAATAGTAGAGGTTTTATCCTTATTTTTAAGGAAAAAGTATTCCGAATTTACATGACTTAAGTGCTCCCCATTCCCATCTGAAAAAGTGTAATAAAATGACAGAAAAGCAATTTTCTCCAGGCTTCTATACACTGCATTCTCTTTGCTCCTTTTGTTACCACCCTTTCGTAAGAACACAGATGCCACACTGGGCACCTTGCACCAATGCCGAGCACTGATCTATCTGCTTTGGCTAAGGCATCAGTGTATTCCACTACAACTTAACCTGACACAACTACAGTTATTTCTTCATAATTTGTACTACTTTGATCCCTTTTAGCTCTACCAAGAAAAAAATAAATAGAAAAGGTCAGAGAAATACCTACTTTATATTGATTTAAATGACAAGCCAAGTCTGCCAGGAAATCAACTATTCATACACTTTCATAGCTTTTTGTATACATATATTTAAAAAAAAAAAACAAACACACACACAGGCGAAAAAAAACCCAAACAAACCCCCTCCAAAACAACCACCAAAACCCTGGGGATTTTCATTAACTGGCATTCTGACACACATACTTGACTCATTCCAGGCAGAGAAAAAGCTTTTGCAAGGAAATATCAAGTGAAATATTTATTAGCCTGCTTCAATTTGCAAATTTCCCAAGCTCCCACATTTTGCAATGTCAGGAAATTGCTACTATAAACAGCTTAAATCTGCCAAGAAAATAAACGTAATTGAGGCCAACTAATGGAGGGCCAGGCTTCTCCTCCCTCATTCCCCAAGCCCTCAGGAGGTTCCTACCAACCAGTGGGACAGGCTGACCACAGGTGCTCCCTTGGCACAAGTGGGGCCAAGAGCTGCAGGGAGTTTGCTTCCCTGCACGCAGCGAGAGCCGTGGGCAGCAGCTGTGGGATGGGATGGGGTGGCTGCCCACAGGCCAGGGAGCCGGGACCCCCGGCTGGGGAAGACTGGAGGCCATGGGCTTCTGAACTCTGGCAGTCAGGAGCCTCTGGCTCACCTGGAAGGCCACAGAGCTTCCCATGTACTTCCTCTGCAGCTTTTCATCTGCATCTTTTTCATCATTTAGCTAACTTCATCTCTAGCTCCAGGTAGAGGCAAGAAGAACTCGCAACCATTTCACAGTGGCTTCTTCAAAACTTCAAAGCACATACACTCAGTAGCTTTATTTACTCAACAGTTCAAAGTTTCACTTCATATCAGTGTTGCCCGAGACAATTCCCTTCATTATTTTAAGAAAAGCTAAAGATGGAAACTTCTCCTGGAGCCTCCACTTAGATTACTGTGGCAAGGAATGGCATTTCCACCACCCCGCTAACACGGGCTCTTTGTTAAAATGTGGCCAGACAAAGGGAACACAACAGAGTGCTCATTGACTCCTCGCTGGAGTTATTTGGGCTGGCAGCAATGTTTGACTGATTGGGCAGCGGCAACGAAGAGCAGAGGCTTCACCGAAGACAAGACGCTTGAAACGCGCAAAGAGCCTCTCACACGAAAGAGCCTGCTTTACAAGGCCGATGAGCACTGCCATTTCTTCTTCCTCAATGATCCTAAGTCAGGCCAACATTTACACTTACTAGAGAAGACCAAAGACTATTCTTTTCTTTTACAGGCAATTACCCTAAAATATGTTCTCCAAAAGAAATCTGCTGTAAGGCAACTGGAAGTGTCCCAGGGAGCTGGCTGTGCTTCCACCCACAAGGGACAGCTAAAGCTGATACTGAAGATCAGAGCAGAGACTGGGACTCAAAACCACCTCTAAGCCATAATACATATTTTTTCAAGCTCTCAGTCATCAGTCATGGAAACTGAAAAGATACTTCAGCCAGAAACTTTACAAAGCTTTTTCTCAAACAAAAATCTTGGGGTGGGGAGGAGTCAAACCTGTTCCTAGGCCTCACCTTGCAAATACAGTAATATTTACTCTGCTCCATGGAAAAAAACAATCATCTATAATACATAGTATTCATTGGGATAGTTTAGTCCAAGTATCTAGCTTTTGGGGGTTTGGTTGTTTTTTTGTGGGGTGGTTTTGGTTGGGTTTTTTTTTTGAAATTACACTGGATATCTTTTCCTTTCTTGAGAAGCAGACTAGGGAATCCTGAACTACCTGTATTTTGCAAGTTCCCACGTCCCAGATGGTGCTCTCTTGCCTCAGAGGAGCTTACAACTCCACACACCCAAAGTAAAAAGTAGTTCTGGATGCTATAGTACTTTAAAAATTATGTCTGTCACTGTGTGCAGGCCCAAATCAGATCTCCATTAATACATTTTATTTTCAGTCTTAACCTTGCAATTTAATTGCCACAGTTTGTATAAAACTTGAACTCATCACATATTTCTTGTTGCCCTCTTATTGGGGAAGGTTACTTACACAAACATGTTATTTCAATGGAATATTATTGAAATAAAAAAAAATCAAGTAAAACAGTCTTTGGGTGAAACATACTGAGACTTCGTAGTTACAAATAGCTCAGAGATGTTGGTTTATATGAATATAAGCAGCAACTTGATTAAGGTCTCATTTGCTCCTGCCTCAAGCTTTGCGTACAATGACCACACCAATACATCTTCAGAAATTAATTTCTCCTCTTCAAATGCCTGTACAAACACCAGCAGATCCTTCTTAGAAACACAAGGGAAAGCCAATGTCAACATGCATAAACGCACAGCAACTCAGCAACATCACCACAATGCACTGCTTTAGGATTTGCTAACGCATTTTCTTTTCCTATTCCCGATTTCCTCTCCTTTGCTTTCTCTACTCTGACCCTCCCCTGGCTGTGCAGACTGCTTACTGCTGGCATTCTCCAGGCAGTGAGAGAAGCACCTGAGAGACAGGTGGATGGCCCAGCCACACATGCCAGGTCCGCAGCCGACTTGCAGCATCTCGGCTTCCCCCACGGGCACGTTCTTATTTACACGTTCTACAAATGACTCTGAAAGCACTGCATACTGACTTAAATTGCACCTTTTGCAGTTCTCTATAACTAAATCTACATTTCTCTGTCCCAACCTCCACCCTCATTCTATAGAGGATGCCATGAAAAAGCTCTGTAAGTAAGAGAAACAGACCACCGGCATGTACAATGCTCTACAGTATCTCAGGAAGCAGATAACATAGCTGCAAAATTTTCATCCGTGATGGAACTAGCTGCAGGGAGCTATACAGAAAGCGGAAAAGAAGAGCAAAGAACACACAGCAGATTCACAAAGGAAAATGCAGGAAAAAGTAAAGAAATGTGCAAGAGCAACACAAAAGCAGTAGCTGGAAAAACATATGCAGCTGCATGTAAGACAGGATCATCTTTGAGAAACTTCTCTAGGAAACTGGAACTCTGCAAACTTCATCTACAGTTTAATAGCACAGACAATGAAAAATAAAATTTAAGAAAGGATTTTATTCCCACAGAGAAAAAACAATAAAGATTTTGGCCACAACACCCCCGAAAGAACAAAGAGCTTTATTAAATCAGAAGTGCCTGCCAAGTTATAAGATTTCTAAAAAGAGGGGAATTAAAAAAAAAAGTTTTAAAATAAGAAAAGGCGGCAATTTGTTTTGAAATGTGAGTCCAACTGGCTTAGCATCTGATTGAAAGAAAATTACAGATGACAGAAAACATCATGGGTAAAAATAAAGAGTAATCAGAGTCCCTCTAAAAAGGAAAGAAAGGCAAACCAAAAAGGCTATCCATAAAACCAATAATTCTAAGCCACTTCCATGCCAGCTCTAATTGCCACATTGCAAAATACATTTCTCTTAAAGATACTCAAATTCATTGTTAAGTTTCATAGAATGGTCTGGGTTGGAAGGGACCTCAAAGATCACCTAGTTCCAACCCCCTTGCCATGGGCAGGGACACCCTCCACTAGATGAGGTTGCCCAAAGGCCCATCCAACCTGGCCTTGAACACTTCCAGGGAGGGGCCTCCACAGCTTCTCTGGGCAACCTGTTCCAGTGCCTCACCACCCTCATGGGGAAGAATTTCTTCCTAACATCTAATCTAAATCTCCTCTCCTTCAGCTTAAGGCCATTACCCCTTGTCCTATCACTACACTCCCTTGTAAACAGCCTCTCTCCAGATTTCTTGTAGGCCCCTTTAGATACTGGAAGGCTGCTGGAAGGTGTCCCCGGAGTTTGCCAAATAACTGTTGGAAAACAGAAACTGCAGAATGGGATTGTCAAGAAATTAAGTTAAAAGTATAGTTGTAAAAAAAAAATGCTGTGGAATTCGAAATATATACCACATCAATGTTAAATGTTACAGCAAAAAAATACATAGTACTGCACTGTCTCTTTCAATGCTGAAAACATGTAAAAATGCCCAAAGTCAAATTTCAAGGTTACAATCAAAACCTACTAACAATAGCCAAACCTGAACAAGCTCCATCTGCTATCAGCATGGACAGGTCTTAGAAGGCGCCCTGTGCAGTCACCTAGGGGTGAAGAACTGAACCCATATGGTAACAATTAGCTCTACCGTTCCCTCTCCTGACTGTTTCAATCAGGCATCCTAAGTTACATCAGAATCACATAAATTAATGTAAACACAAAGAAGTTTTCTTTCTTTGTAGAAAGAAGTGTATGGTGCAGAAACAGGCTGAAAGGACAAACACTGCATTGTATATTTTAGCTCTGTAGCATGAGAATCATAAAGCACTGAGTTAAATTTTTTAATTGTATTAAAGACAGGAATTAAAGATGGAAGTCAGCATCCAACACTTCTTAGGATGTATACAGTCTGCAGCTTAATTTCAAATGACTAATGTCTGATTATCTGTATGATATCATCAGATAACAAAAATATGCATTAACACATGGCCTGCAAAAGGGTGTTCAAAAGGCTTTACTGGCCCTTAGCAAAGGGGCCAGTTCCCCCCTCCTGGCCTACAGCACGTGGCAATAACTCATGCAAGTATCAGCAAGTATTTACCTGTCAGCAAAGCCGGTGAAAGAATTTAATGCTCCAAGTAACACACATACTCCTTACAAGTTTCTAGAACACAAATTATACAAAAGAAACAAAGCAAAACACATAAATAGATATATCCCCTTAGACTCAAGTTAGATTTGATATGCTTTATATTATATAAATATTTGCTGGACATTTAATCCTCTTTCCGCTGCCCCTAATCTGTCCCCTTCTCCTCTGCCCTGACCTTCCCACAGTATCAAGTTTACAAACCAACTTTAGCTCCGTCTTCAGAGTCCACTCCCCTTTGGGGAAAGCATCATAGTTTAACCCGGCTGGCAGCTGAAACAACCACACAGCCCTTCGCTCAGCCCCCTACCCACCCAGTGGCATGGGGAGAGAATCGAAATGGAAAGGGGAAAAAAAAAAAAAAGATAAGACTCATGGGTTCAAATAAAGACAGTTTACTAGGGCAGAAAAGATAGATAGTAATACTATTATTACAGAATATACAAAACAAGTCATGAACAGCACAATTTCTCACCACCCAAAGCTGATGCCCAGATAGTTCCCAAGCAGCCCCACCTCCTGGTCAATGCACAGTTATACACGGAGCATGACATCATATGGTCCAGAATAACCCCTTTGGCCATCCTGGGTCAGCTGTCCTGGCTGTGTCCCGTTCCAGCTTCTTGGGCACCCCCAGCTTTGTTATTGGCAGGGCAGTGTGAGAAGCTGAAAAGTTCTTGACTGCTCGGCAACAACTAAAACATCAGTGTGTGATCAACATCATTCTCCCCCCCCATCCAAACCACAGCACTAACCTGCTACAAGGAAGAAAATTGACTCTATCCCTGTCGAAACCAGGACAGAAAGGATATGTAAAATACATCAGGTTTTCCTAGAAAGATGCCCTTCTCATAACAGCTTTTAAAATCTGTTCGACTGCCAAGATTTTGTTCTTTGTTTACAAACTGCTCACAACTTCTCCTTCTAGAAAGCAGAGGAATGAGACAGGGTAAAATTAAAAGGAGCAGGAATAAAAGGGGACAGAACAGCAGCGCTGGTGCAAAACTTCCCAATCAGCTCTTCCATCCAACCCTTGTATCAGTGACTTGTTCTGCAGCCATCACCGTTCTCAGACTTCCAGTGGAATATCATTTCCTTTTTACAAACCTGCAGTGAACACTTTAGTATTGAGTGCCCTAATGGCTTAATCATGCTTATGCAGATTAGGTACACAACACAGATTAGATAAGAGATGCAGAAGAGCAAGCCTCAAGATTAAGATCTAGATCTTCCATCTCTTGTGTCTGAGGTGCTCAAACTCTGGGTTTGGAAAACCCTAGTGAAGGGAAACAGCTTCAGACCTCGAACCAGGCTCAGGTTCTCACAGTGGTGAATGTCTGAAGCATTTCAGCTGGGACCCGTCCTCAGCTGCAAATGAAACAACTGGAATTAATCAGTGTCTCTTCACATATAAGCCTTCATCCCCACAGAGGAGGAGAAGAAAAAAAAAACCACCACAAAACACGCAGGAAATCCAGCTTTTGTGTTTGTTCACAAGGCAGATAAAGTGAGCTGTCATCCTTTCTCACAGCGGGGAAAAGTAAGGGCAGCTCAGATGAAAGTGCTGACAGACCCGGCGGCGGGTGCTGGGTGAGGCGACTCTGAAAGCACCATGCGTTCACAGAAGACCACCAGCCACCAAAATAAAACATTTTTTAACATTAGGTACATTTACAGTGATTGAATACAACCACTTTACCCAGTACTGCTCAGATCCATAGAATTAATTCATTCCTGTATTTTATATCTATTGCAAAAGAATAGCTATAAAAAAAAGAAACAAACCACCACAACAAAAAGCTTGGTGTGTTACCAAAGTGCGCTCTCATTTTTTATGTTATGTTTTAGTGACCAGAAATCAGTTACAGGCTGAACTACCCTTTTAAGCCACCATCAGATAGTATCCGTATGTCACACTACTCGTGCACAGAGCAGTCTCGTGCTGCAGTGCCAACACACTGTAAGACATAACCAAAAATGGATTTAAAACAAGTAAAAACACCGCAGAGCATTAGCTCACACCGCAATGTTTTCTGAGCTAGCCAGGCTTTACAGGGACTTTTTAGTCGCTCAGCTGAAGAAGTTTAGTTTCTGTTGCTAGAAAGCTTTGAGGAGCATATTCATCGCTGATGGTTTGGGCCCACGTGGCACACGCAAGTCTGAAAGAGGAAATGGTCTTTTACTTCATGACACAAAATGAGAAAGGAATTACTTTGGTTCCAGAAAGTATCAAAGAATATTTCGTAACTATAGGGGAAAAATCATAAGTCAGCACCCAGGTCTGCATACAAAGACTAAAAACCAAAACCAATAACAAATCAGTAAACTTGTATGTTAAAAAATGTTTCACTAAAACTCAAAGTAAGATTTCCCATACGATTGAAAATTACTAACTGTTTTCACTCTATGACCACTACACTGTGGATTATTTTAGGTCCTTTTTGAGGTTTTCACTCAGTTTAGGCAAATCAAAATTCAAAGTTCCTAATTTAAATAAGCAAACAAAAGCACAATCTATGAACTTACGTTCCCACCCAAAGCTAAGACCTCCAGTAGGAATCCGGGACTCCATGAGCTGGGGTTTTAGAAACTTCAGTTCCTCAACATCTCTGACTGAATAACAAGAAAAAGGAGGATGGATTTTAAAGTTTAAAAAAAAAATATATGTATCAAAACAAAAAAGCATGAAGGAAAATTGCAACCACAATTGTCATGAAATGAGAGGAACTGAAGTTTGAAAATGCAAGAATGCTTGATTGATCTGGGTCACACTATACTGTCCCTGAAGACTCTTTCTTCTTCAAACTAAACAATGCTTTCACAAACAAAAGATGGCCGGTAATTTCAATGGGCTTAAAAGGGAAGTTAAACCACAATGAGCTTTTTTGTTTTGTTCTGTTTTGTCTTAAAGCAAAGAAAAAGAAAACCAACAAGAAATCTAAGATGGGCTCCTTTGCAATCCACACTTGTTTCACTTCTCCTGTAAGAAGCTAGGACCTTTTATGAAGAAATATAGACAGTGAGGAAGTAGTTCCATACACGAAAACTCTTCCCATTACTTTTAATATACTAAATAACAAAAGGCTGCAATGCTGAGATGCCCATTATATCTGCTGCCTCCTCTGGCTCGCACATGAATCACTAGAGACAAATGATGACCCTTCTCCTTTCTGTCCTTCAAAGCTGAGGTGCAGCAACGTTCACCAGGACTCCAGGCACGGCAGGTTTTGATGCTGTAAAGCCTGTATCGCCTTCTGCTTTGCTGTAAACATGGGCCTGATTACTGAGGTGCTACCAAGAAGCACACTATCGCTCCATTGTAAGTTCTGCATCTTGTCTGTACTGCTTAAAGGTAGAACTTGTCAAATCTATGGTGTCTGGCAACAATCTGATGTGCTATTTTGACAGCCAACATGCAAGACTGTAAGCCGGTTTTGATCAAAAACATGTACTACCCCAACTATAGAAAAACTTTCAAGACCACAACTAATAAAGCATAGATAATAAAGTGTAAGTAGCCACTGCTGCAAATGTTTTATGTTATTACAAATCATAGATTTGTATGATCCTCACAAGAGCTTTTGGAGTGAGACACAACCACATCTTTGCTCGACGGCATCTACAGAATACAACTATGCAAGGACTGTGCTTTCTGAAGGAAGGCAGAAAGCAGTCACTCCAAGGTTTATTCTCTGGAGCCCTCTACAAAAAAGCACCGTTTGCAATCTTGAGCTTCATCCACATGTAAATATTTAAAGCATAAACACATCTTTGGTGGATACTTCGCTGTAACTGCTGGTGTATGGACTGCTGCAGGGAGTCTCTCCTGAGCATGTCCAAGATTAGCTGCATGGCAGGGTCAGCCACCCTCCTCCTCACCCCCGGCACAGCAGCAGATAGAAAGCAAACAAGAGATAAAACACGTCTTTAAAACCCATTTGAGAGTCCTGCCCTTTCCTCCCCAGGCTGGGGAGCATGGAGCAAGGGCAGCTGCTGCCACCTCTCTGATGGACGTCCCACAGGGCTGGGGCTGCTGCCAGCCCAGGTACGTGACATCGCTCTGCTCCTCTCGACTCAGCCACCACCCAACATGGAGTGGTACCAGGCAGAACAGGTAGGACAACTGCTCTGTTTCAATCCTACCCATCATCTTTCGATCCTGTAAGAAGTAACTTGCAGCAGACAGAGCTGCAGATCTAAGGGCAAATGTGGTTTTCAGTGCAAAGACCAAATACCCAGACTGCTACTTGGTTTCTGCACCAGCTCTTGGCATCTTGTCCTGACAGTGCGAACCTTGACTAAATCAGTAAGTTGAAAGGATGCAGTAAAGCTATGCAAGCCAACAATTTGACCTTTAAGTTAGATGGTAGGAACTTAAAACTTTCACCTATTTTTTTAAGTCTCCTCAGTAAGATGACCTAATATTTGTTTAGAAAATTCTAGTGTATATTTGTCTTGTTCCTGTAGTAAGCTCGCACTTGCAACTTCTGAGATCAAGATTCTGACTCACTTCATAAGAAACCTACCTCTCTGTCTTCTTTATCCTTTCCCAGAACTTTCTACCTTCTGATCATAAAAAAAAATAAATAAATCATCATTAATTTAATCAGCAGCTTGCTTTTGAGAGGATGATAAAACATTCTGCATGCTGCACATGAAAGAACTGAGGCCAGCCAAGGAGAGGCCTGGCTGCACGCACGCAGTTGCAGCAAACAAAGGTCCTACACTTCAGCTAGTTACCGCAGGCTATGGTTTGAAACCTACCTCTAGTTATGTATTTTTTGATCCCCATTTGTTCCCTCCTTTTTCAATAAAGGAATCAAAATTTTGATGCATAAGGGCTGACATTGCTTTCAGAAGTAGCAGACTGTAGAAGTTTGCTTTGCTTTCTCCTTCCCTGGAGTTCACGCACAACTTCCGAACTGCATTAGGGATAGAAAGGAGTGAATTACTCTACCAAAATTATTTCCAACACTTATTCAGTTTTAATGTTTTCTTTTGAGGTTTCTCTAGCTGGCTGACCTGAGACCTGTTTCCCTCTAGAGCTTGTGTTGTGGTGCCAGCCCCTTTATTACAGCAGGTTCACATCTAGCGGTGAAAGCGGAGGAGGAGGAGGAACTGCAAGCTCCCCGCTGCTGCTTTTGGTTAGTAACATCCACCCCCTCTTCAGCAGATGTTTCTACTGTCTTACCACAACAGGATCTTTTTATGGCCTCTTGATGCCTAAAGCAAACAGCATCCAAAGTCTGAGAATCCATCTCCAGAGAGCCACAACAAAAGCACTGACCCAAACAACCACCACAATACAACTGGAATAAAATCCTTGGCTCTTGGGAGAGTAAGAGGTTGTACACAACATCACAGGGCCGGTGACTAATCTTTGGCAGCTCATGTGAGAAAGTCTTGAAGTAGCTGTAGTGACAGAAATCAGCATGAAAACAAATGGATGATTCAGATGTGAATAATATTCTTTAGAAGTTATATTATCAGAAGCTCATATAAAACATTATCCAATCTTTTTACCATTCGGAAAAGCCAATGGCATTTACAGCCGTCTTCCAGATGTTGTGGATTTTCAGTTACATGCATGTGCATGAAGTCAGTGGGTCCAAACCAGGTGGGATTTCTAGCATCTCCATTTCTAAACAAATTCCTTGATGCCACTAAATGTACATCCCACAGGGTAGGACAAATCAAGTTTCAGACAGTTCACTCCGTGTGAGGCTCTTGCAGCTGACACTGATTCCACACTAGCTATTTTCTCAAAACAACTGAATCAGACTGTGGGCCTGAAGCAGTCACTCTTGGGTTCCTTATGTCTCTGTGGCTGGCAAGGGAGTAAGAAAGTTCATTCAGATTTAAGTATAGTCATGCACACCAGCTAGGTAACCTAGATTCCCTTTAAATTGCTCATGCAGACATACAAGGCTCTGTATCAAGGTACTCTGAGGGGTACTTAAGTTAGTTTCTTCCCATTCTCTGCCCTCTCCCCAAAAATCTTGATGAAGCATTACTTCAAGTAGTATGTAAAATTTAGTCCTATTTGTACAGGTAGAAATAGACGTTGCATCAGTTTGTCTTTTCAATTTGTTGAACGCGAGTGATCTGTGGCAGTGCTGTGGCAAATATAGCAAATCCTACATAACCTACGACTGCCAGGTACTTACTGTCAGAAAGCATCTGCACCATCCAGTCCAGATAAAAAGCAAAGCTACGGCTGTGACTGAGCTAAGATCTTTGCGCTGTACTGCTACTATTGCCTGCTTTGAAGGCGGCACATATGAAATGTTATGAGGTGATATGGACATTAACCAGACCTTCCGCCTGGTTTCAAACGCTCCTACGGGCTGAACGTGTGCACATGTGTGCTCGTACGCAGATGTTCAAAGGAACGGCACAGCTTCTGCTGTGGGCCTGCCATGCAGCATATCCTGCTGCTGTGACCTCCGCCCAACACGTGAACGGCAGCGGTGCTGTGCACAGGAGCTCCAGCTAAAATACTGCCCTCTCGCTCCCCCCAGTGCTGCCCTTTCACTGCCTCCAAGCCAAAAAACCACTTGCTCTTAGCTGAACACCTATGCTTGCCGCTGCTTATCCACACATGCTTGCTTGGACATCCCGTGTTTCCTTATTCCTTCTCAAGTACCTGCTTCACCTCGACACCCAGGCTTTCATCTACCCCAACAGCGAGGAATCGCCTGTTTGGGGGAAGAAAAGCACAGTTCAAGATGCTCTTAGGACAAAGCACTTGGATGCCAACAGCCTCTATGGTGGACGACGACTGCAGAACAAAAGCACTAGTCTCCTCCTGCTCTTTAGCCTGTAGATGGCTTAAAGGAGAAGTGAATGAATGATTTTCTTGTTCTGGCAACATTCTGGAAATCCGGTGTAAACAAAGCTATCTTTCACAAAATCTTGGTGAGCCTAACTTTGAAATAACAGTGGTGATGCCACTGACCGGGCGGTGGTAGCAGAGACTTTTCACAGCTTCCGTGGAACTGTTCCACAAACACCGAGCTAGAAACTCTTCCCCATGTTCCAACCAACTTCCCAAGTCTGGCATTTGATTTCACCAATCTAAGATATCTGAAAAGTTTCTCAAATGAGCTGTTCTGTAACACTATTATTAAGCCCAGAATCAATGATTTTTGAAGCATCAAACTTTTAAAATAACAATGAAAACATGTAGGTTTATATGATATGGAATCATGCGTGATTATGAGGGTGGTTCAAGAAAAATGAGCTTGCATCAGCTGTGTTGCATAGAGATGCTAGTGAAGATTTTGATGGGATTTTCTGAACAAAAATAGACACTAAGTATTATTTTGAGAACTTCTGCATCTGAATTTTGAGAGCAAATACAAATGTTTACACTATAAATGCACTTTAATCCAGTGGCTCTTACTTCGGAGAACAGATCAGAGTACCACCTAATCCATGGGCTGTATTAGAGGTCAACAACACAGCTTGGGATTTGAAATACTGCTCTTTGCAATAAATTTCTCACAAACAAGCTGGAGAGCAAGCACTACCTGCAGGAATTATGCAGATCCCGACTGCAGTAAATAATTGAAGACTAATGCAATTAAGAAAATTGCAGATTACTTGCAGTATGAAGTTTTTTTTTATTGCATAAATTCCTTCCAGAAGATTTATTACTATACTAATGCAGAAAGAGGAGAAAAGCATATCTACCACCAATAAAAGAAAAAAAATATTAGAAAACTCAAAAACAACTTATGGACTCATTAGCACAGGGAAATGAAAAGTGAACTGCTAGATGATGATGAAGACAGTAATTTCCATTCAAGCTAAAAGCTCTCAAGCAGGAATTCTTCAGGTTTCTTTGGAAAACTTGGTTACTCAGGAACTGAAAGCTCCATCTTTATTCAGAGGATTACAGTAAGAATGGAAACCTTTTGTCCAAAATTCAAATTCTTAAGTCCAGAGTACCCCTTAAGATATTTTTTTTTAAATATGTGGTGTTTTAGATTACAGAATTGTTTACAACTTCTTTTTTCCTTATTTCCCTCCTGAATCAGCTACAGGCTCTTTTTTTTATAGTCCTCTCCACAGGCGCAGTTACATTAGTGTCACAGAAACTGAGGCTGGTCTGGTTCATTGCTTTTCAGTAAGGAATAACTCCCTGTACAGAATGACATTATTTCAGTAACTGTGGCTACGTTTGGCAAGGTTTTACCACATTTAGGCAGTTACATGGGCGTGTTGTGGGCATCATTAAATTCCTGACATAAAAAGGAGACTGGTGTTAGAGAAGGACTCACGCCTTTGTCTTTATGTACATACCCTGTGTATGTACTGGGCAAGGCAGGTACCTCCAAGAAGGTAGTGGAGAGCATTTACCTTGGATATCTGAAGTTAGACTGGTATCTATTCTGCTCAAAAGATTGTTTCAGCATTGTATCTTACATTTTAAAACTTGTTTCAAGTGGTCTAGACCTGAGAGAGCTGGAAAATGAAGGGAAATTTTAGGCATCTCAGTTTTAGGGACAAATCTCACTGGAATCAGGCTCTCAAATGCAAAACGCTTAAACTTTCTGAAAATGACATGTTTATAATTTCTTGAGAAATTTTTGATCCACCCAATTATTAGTGATTTTGCTGTTATTTTTCCTTTAGGTGCAGTATATTGTTCAAAGCAGGGTTTGTAGAGAATTATAGCGCTGCAATGGACTCAATTAGTAGACACAAGGAAACGCAGAGGAAATCCAAATCTTCTTCAGGCCTAAAATAGAAGTAACAAGCCTCCAAGATAAACAGCTTGAGAATAACTGCTTCAAGTTTGATTTGATAAACAACATTACAAAATGACTTTATAATGCTCAGCAGTTTGATGGCATTGGAGATAGCTGGAAACAAGGAAAATCTGAACCTCTCATGAGAAATCTTGTTGTTGTTTAACAGTGAAGGAAAAACAAGGCAACAGTCCCTAATATTATACTTCACATTCCATCTTAGATCCCCTACCCTACTTCAGCAGTGATTAGCAAACTGTGGTCAGCAGAATAAGTGGTAATAATTTCACAAAGATACTGAATTGCTTTAAATGCAGTGTATTTTAATAAAACTCTCTGCATTTGTTGTAAACAGTGAAGTTTTGAGACTTGAGTCTTGTGTATCCACTGCTGCATACTCATGAAGTCAACCTTCCCTTTCTCCAAATTAAGTTACTGCAGCATGCAGCCTATGTTTCATCTCTGGCATAATGGTATTGAAGCTACTTAACCACTCAGTGTTTTAAAGATGTGCCAAAAGTTCCTCTAAACATGTGTTTTGTTTTCTACAGCTATATCCCTGCTTTTTTTAATCACACCGTTCTACAGCCTATTTTTCTCAATATACCAAAACTCATTTAACCACAGGTCAGTTTTGTAGATAACATTAAACTCTGTCAACAACTGAAGAATCTGTATTTCTTTCTTTGGCCTGAATCAGACCAAAACTTGACACATGCACAGCTCCTTAGGAAATTAAAAATAAAACATTGCAAGGTAAACAACTTGGCCATGCTACAACTCAAACGAGCTGCCCGGTGATAACTCATAATGAAGAGACTTGGGAAAGCCACTTGCCGATTCCGGATTGATACTGGCACCACTGCTGGCACCGAGGGATGTTCACAGAGAATGAACATCTACACTGGGACTTCTGTATTTCTCAAAAGGTTCCTGGCTTTGTGTCTATCTGATACCATCTCCAGTACCTTACATTCTAGAGTTAGGAACCATCACCTTTTTGGCAGCCTGAGGCAGAAATAGACATCAGACGCAAGGCAGAGGAGGACACAGTTTCATTATATATGGACAAGCTCATTGTTAGCCATGAAAATAACTACAGCCCAGCCTAACGAGGCTGAGACAAAGTTGCAGTAGGGTTTGGGTTCTGCCCCAGTGTGCAAAAGCGCAGGCGCTCTCACAGTGTCTCCACTGCTCCTAAATCTTGCCACCTCAGCACGTCCTGTCTGGTTCTTTGGGGACACACTTGCTGCTTAAGATATAATTACGAGGATGCTGTGTGTTAGCAGACCCAGGGACTGCATCACCCTCCCTACCGCGGTTGTCCCTTCAGAGCAGGATTCGGCTCTCACCAGGGAAAAGGTGGGACTGCAGTGGGTTCAGCATTGTCTTCTCACAGTATCAGAATGGGCAATCCTATTTTAGTCCATAAATGTTACATTGCCTGCTTCGGCTTTTGCTCCCAACTCTTCAGTGTGCTGCCTTAAAGCCTATGACTTCTCCTTTGTACCTTCCCCATCTTCAAGGATTAAAAAATGAAATCTAGTATTTTCCCAAACTACTAGGAAAAAAAAAAAGTCTTCATGAAAGGGCACAGAGAAAAAACAGGCTCTGAAGTGAAAGCAGGTAGCATAACAAATTCCCCATTACCTCAGTTGCCAATGTTTGTATTTTGAGGGTTAGGTACCACTAGCCTTATTGTCTTACGTGGTTGTTATTCCATCCCTTCATTAACTTGATCCTACAATGTGTTTGAAAGTTATGTAAGAAAATATATACATAACAGTCCCATAATGAGAAATATCACTGTTACTGCAACCCAACCGTGTCACGCAGGTACTACACTTGGCAATAATATAAGAAAGTTTTGGGTGAACATTAACGTAGTTTTCATTTCACTCATTACTCCATAGTTTTGCCTACATGAAGCTTACTGAGGCTTTTACTGAAAAATCAATTCTGTCAATAAATCGCCATGAATTCTGCATTCATACTTGCATTCTGCTTTTAAACCAGCATAGCCCATTTAGAACTCAGTCAAGTGAAATGAAATAAATGGCTCTAAATTTAATTGGAATATTCAATTTAAAAATACTTTAAAAAACCCCGAACAGTTAATAAGGTAAACTCACATCAACCTTAACATTCACCACTCAATCACAGACATGAGAGCATACGGTTTCACAACTCTCAGCACGCAGATGAACAAGAGAGAGTCTTGGTAACATCACACAGATGACCTTATAACATTTGGTTTACAGTAGAAAAACATTCTTTCACTCCAAAAGCCTAGCATCTTTGATTTATTGTATGAATACAATGATATCTATAGGTCTTAATTTTTCAGCTAGTCTTAACATTCAAATAGAAGTTACTTGCACATTTTTTTATCTGCTACACAAAGAAATTTCCCCCTCAACGGCTCCTATAAAAATCTATATTAAAAAAAGCTCAGACTTACAGAAGGTACATGACATCTGCTATTATATAGCTTTAGAGCATTTCTTGAAAGCAGAGGCCAGTTCAACAAAGCTGCTAAACCAAATCTTAATTATTTTTTAAATTAAGTCATTATTAGTGTGTTTATTACAATATTACTTGAAAAAAAATTGCAGCAGCTTTCCATCTGTGTCTGCATGTTTATTACTGAGTAGCCAAAGCTCATCACAGCACATTTCCTGAATAAGAATCAAAGAACATCATTACCTGGATCATGAAAAGAGATCGATGGTATTTTAAAGACAGTACAAAGAAGGGATCCGAATGATGAAATTTCTTAAGCTGTGATGAGGTCAGACATCTATCTTTGTTGCTTGAATCTCAGAAGACAGAAATAGGGAAAGCACAAAGAATAAACAAAAGTAGAAAATACACTGTCACAAAGAATTAAGGCACACCCAGTGCCCTATTCTGTATGAGGACTGATGCAAGTAACATGCGAAATGCACCCGGAAAAAATTAAAACTGACAATAGCAAGCCTACATTTTTTAAGCCATTCAGCTACTTAAGATTATAACCGATTTCTTTAGGATCTCTCTGGTGTTCATTATTTTAGCTTGTTCTTTTCTGTCCCTACCTACTATTCACTGAGCAGCAAACAATTACAATAGCACACAGGAAGCAGCAAACAAAAGTCCTTTTCACGCTTGCTCACACCATTTGCAGCACTTACCAGGGCTGCCCAGAGTTTACTTGTTTACACCCAAACCCGACTTTCTTAAACCTGCAGCAAAACAGTGCCTCATTTTGAAAGTCAAGGAAGTGGATCTCTGTCCCCTCAGGGCAGGGGCGAAAACCATAAAATCTGAAGTACTGACATAACTGGCTTCCTTTATTTTTTTCTTCATTTAAATGTTTTGAACACTCAGTTGAATTTTTACAAATAGTTTCACAAGAGGCATTTATAAATAAACAAATATTTGCCCTATATTCTGTTCAATACTGACATTTGTTGCTGTTTAATTATTCTTGCAGATTAAGAGCTATGACAGATTGCCTGTTTGCTGTCTAGGCAAAACTCAGCATCCAGCCACACAAAATGCTCCCTTTTATTTGTATGTAAAAGAAATGAACTGAGAGGTGTGTATTCAGCAAAGTCACAGAGGTACCTAGATGTTTATTCTGCAACTATTTCATTCTGCCCAGAGAAGCTGTGGCTGCCCCCTCCCTGGCAGTGTCCCAGGCCAGGTTGGATGGGGCTTTGGGCAACCTGGTCCAGTGGAGGGTGTCCCTGCCCATGGCAGGGGGTTGGAACTAGATGATCTTTGTGGTCCCTTCCAACCGAAACCATTCTGTGATTCTATTTTCAGAGAAGTGGTTTAATTACTAAAAAAATCCCTTCTAGAAATATTACTAAAGCTTAATAGTGGCAACAAGATCAGGATTTATTTTTTCAGTTCCTCTTCAGGTGGCAGCACAGCCCATCAATATTGCATGCATTCTCAATGATTCTCAGTCTCTCAAAGACTATAAAAATGTTTCATGAAAAAAAGAAGTTTCAAGTTATGATTTAAGACAATTTATCACTTTGAAACTAACCCATCACAAAAAATCTCTCTCGTCTCCTATACCCGAAAGCAGTAGTACAATGGTGGTTAATACAGCAGGCACCTCATTGTGGTTTTCGTCCCGTGGCAGGTTCCAGCTATACAAGCTGTCCTGCCCCTCGCCAGAGAAAATGTCAGTCAGGAACACATACTGTCCCAGTTTTGCTGGGTGAAGCTGCAAAGAGGAAAAAAAGGCATTTGTGTACTAGTTTAAGAATCATTTTAACATCATTTTGAAGGGGGGTGGGCATGTAGAAACTGAAGAAAACAAATTCTTTTATTGTTTGTATTTCTGTTACAGATCAACATGCTTTTTAATTTTGTTGTTTTAAATTAACACCATCAATACAATAATAAAACAAGTATCAGTGGCCTGGGATTTGGTTTAGATTTTTTCCCTCTCTTTGCTCTGCACGCAATAGCTAACCACCAGCAATGCAAGTCTCATCCTTACTTTGGGTGAAGCTAAATTCCTTGGCAAAATTATGGGGTTTTTTGACAAAGGAGGAAATGAAGGAAATTAAAATGGTTATGGAGCCCAGTATCCATCAAAGCAAGGAAGAATTCAGCCTCTAACACAGGATGCACGTAAAAAGCAAGATCTGGGCAGGAAGACTAGTCGCACAATAAATAGTTCTACCACCTTCCCATTTGTGGTGTAAGATGCTATTGCAGGCAAGTAGATCTGAGCATATTCCACAACATGGCATCAACAGAATAATAAACAAGTTTTTGGGTTTTTTCCTTTCAAATTTTGTAGCTTAGTTTTGTCATTTTAAGGAACTTGGAAAAAAAAAATCAAAACCACCCGTAAAGTGGACAAGGCTATAAAATTATACTATTAAAAAAAAAGAGATAAAACTTTTACATGTTATATTAGTGCTTTGTTTTAGCAGAAATGCTGTCTCACTTTTAACCCATAATGCCTTGGTGCTTGAGTGAGGGAGAAATCAGGCAGAAGTAATACATATGTAAAGGAAAAAAAAAAACCACCGAAAAAAGAACCAAGAAAAAACCCTCTCACCAGACAAAAAAAACCTCCACAACAACAAACCCAGTATATTGCAGTAACAGTAAACCATGAAACATCTTACCAAAGCAAATTCTGGCTCAGTAAGACCACCTTCACTCAAGTGAGCATCAGGGGAGGAGACAGGAGAAAAGAAATGTTTGCCTAATCCTAAGAACACTAACAGCTTTGTGGCAAGGCATATAAACCACCTTCAGGTTAAATAAATACATCTCTATTCACAGCAGGCACTTGGCCAATAAAACCCTCCAAAACTCTGTTACTTTTCAAGGTTATCTCAATGAAGTAGGCAAAAATGCATTCCACCTGCTGTCTTCAGGCCAGATTTCCTCCGCTCCAATCCCATCCCACACCTCTCCCCCCCTTCCCTGGCTTTATATAGATCAAAAAGTCATGTTGCAAACCAGCACATTTATGTTTGAGTAGGAGGCATGGAGAGGGCTACCGCAAAGTCTTTAACTGAATTATAGTCATGTGTTTCAAATAACAAAGAACAAGAGCAAAATACATGGTTAAGCCCCAAGCCTCTTTCCGTAAACAAGAGCGAAGCAGGAAGGATGGCATATCTGTCTCTCCAAGATCCTACACATACGTCTGGGATACGAGGTATGGACAAACAGTTTGGCTGGGGCGTATGGACCCAGTACCCTCTCAGGCTGATACTGCTGGAAACTGCTCAGTAAACCCTCTTCATCGCTCCGATACCAACGTAAGAGCTGGGCTAAGGACTCCTTCACTGACCTCAGACAGACTTGTGGAAAACCAGCAATGGTATTTGTTTCCCCAATCGAAAGGAGGACATATAGAAAATAAAGGGATTGATAGCAGATGGCAAGGATGTTTCTCTAGACCACTTGAAGGCCAGGTGCGTTGGGAGCACCATGAATCAACAGCAAGTCAAAGTGAACTTAGCTGATGTGCAATGATTCAGCCTTTTTCCAGAAATACAAAAAGAATATTGGAGAAGAAATTCACTCGAGAACAAATCCCACAAAATTCACTTCCTTCCCTATGAAGAGCAACTTCAAATGCATGTACAAGAAAGGTGAGCTTGCCCAAAGGCAAAGCATTATGGCTTGCTCAGTAAATTATCCTCTGCACTTTGAGTCACCATTGAATCAATGTCAGCCTGCAATTCTCACAAGACTTTTTATGGCAACAAGTCAGCCTGTGCAGAAAGCCCAGACCCCAGCTGTGCCCACTCTCCTGAACGCTTCCACACCAGCACGTAATGGGGACGGTGAATGTCTAGCACACATACAGCAGATCCTTCCTCTCCTTCCAATGTAAGTATATGCAGTACATAGAGAAACAATAGTAAGAAGCAGGAACAAGATGACCCGATTCATAAGCGCACTGTTAACAGATGCCGAACAGCATCAAGAGCTCATTCTCTCTCAAACATACATACACGAGTTCCTAAGCAAAATATCTGCGGATGAGTTAGTGCTCATGGTTTGTCCTCGAAATGTTCAACACATGTCAGTGCACCGGAGATTAACGCTGCTGGCATGCAGTGTTTGAAAATGTAATTTCAGGAGTTGTTTGTCCATTGCATATTGTAAATCCCGACTCTGTCAGGTTTTTTTCAGCAGACAACTTTTTTCTGATCAGTTCCCCTTAAGCAGTGGCAGATACAACATAAGGAGGACTTCCCAATCCACTTTTCGTTCTAGAGAAAGAGAGGTTCAAACATTCATCAGCCTCCTCGACACGCAGCCATGCAGAGGGGAAAGGACATCCCAGCAACATTGCTGACTTCCCTTCCCTCTCTTCTCTCTGCCTTCCCAGTGTTCCTCAGCAGGTACACACAGGTTACATGGCAAGTTCATCATGTAGCCCCATTTTATCCCTCTCCTTGCCAGGGAGGGAGAGCAATAGCAAGAGGCTTATGATGTGTCAAATCTTGGCACGTGGTATCTCATTTTCAAGAACTGCTTGAATCCTTATTGTTCCTATTGTTTTATCTTAAGATTTGCATCTTTCTGCATGACAAGCAGACGCTGCGGTTTTTAAAAGCCCAGTCAGATGAGCACACTTAAAACCATCCCTGTTCCCACACCAAATTACTGCAGGCAGGAAGATGCCACAATCAACTAACAAAGTGGGTATCCTCAGTTTCTGGCACCACAGAAGTAAATGGAGCAAAGACTTCCAAGGTTTTTCAACTAAATCACTGCACATGAAGAAACTGTCCTGAAATTTTATTATTCAAAAAAAACCTCCTTCCTCTTTTCAAAAATGCATTTCCTAAATATGATAAGCCCAGTTGGAAAATACACCCTTAAGGACAAATAGAGGTTCACTACAATCACTGCAGGATCATTACTGACTAGTATTTGCCTCTAACCACCCGTAAGTCTTGCCTAAAATAAGGAACCTCCTGACAGACAGAAGGCAGTAACGTGAGGGTAGGATAAGAATGAAGACAATAAAACCGAACAACTGAAAACAGATGATGTGGGGTTTTTTCCCCCAGGAATTTAAAATTTCAGTACTTTCCACATAATTTCTAGCAGCTAACAAGACTTTCAAAACAAAATACAAGTTGGTCAAGGTTATTTCTTCTTCAACTAAAGTAGGAGAACTAAAAAGACATCTGAAGCAGCGACCCCTAGTTAACTTCCCACAAGTCTTCTTGCAAACCAAAGAATTAACTATTCCTGGTATTCACCCTAAAATAAATAAATAAATAGAAAGAACTCTGGAAACAAACAAGCAAACAAAAGAGACTACCAACACCCTTCACACAAGTGAGCCTGAACGCCAGGTTTCAGAAGCTGTTTAAGCAGCCCTTTGCTGTCTCTAAACAGACCAAGAAAAGTGATGGCCACTTAAACGTCCCATGTGCTACCTTACTGAAAGGTTGCACACCCCATTCAAAGGCCTGACAACCACTACCCAAACTTTTTGTTTATCCTGCAGCTGGTGTAATTACACACACACACACCCCGCAGACACACCCTCCAGCTTGCAGGACCTTTTAAACTGCCTTTTAAAGAAGAGATTTTAAGTGTTCCAAGAAGAGCCTTGCAACTAGTGTAACTGGGAAGGAGAGGTGGTATACACCTAATGCTGTCGCAGAAAGACAAAAATCATTATCCAGACTGTCACATGCTCTTCCTGGAGATTCAAGACAGCTAGCACAACGTCTGTTTCTTCATGCAAATATTTTGAAATATATTTTTAAAATCTTCGAAAGGCCCAATTAACATGAGTTCACAAAGGGAAAGTCTGTTTAACTTATTCGATGCCCTTCTATGGTAAGGTCACCTGCCTTGTGGAGGAAGGAAAGGCTGTGGATGTAGTTTTTTCCGACATTTAGTAAGGCTTTTGAACCTGTCCATCACAGCATCCTTCTGGACCAGTTGCCCAGCTGTGGGATGAGCAGGTTCTCAGTGTGTTGAGTGAAGAACTGGCAGAAGGGCAGAGCTCAAAGGGTTGTAGTGAATGGGGCTATGTCTGGCTGGTGACTGGTCATCATCAGTGTTCCTCAGGGTTCAATTCTAGAGCCAGCACTGTCCAATATATTTATCAACGATCTGGATGCAGGAGTTGAATTTAACCATTAGAGTTTGCTGATGATACCAAACTGGGAGGTGCTGTGGACTCTCTCTTGAGGGACAAGAGGCCTTGCAGAGGGATCTAGATAGGTTGGAGCACTGGGCAATGATTCATGGGATGAAATTGAACAGGCCCAAATGCCAGATTCTGCACCTGGGATGCAGTAACACCAGGCACAGGTATAAATGGGGAGAGCAGCCCTGCAGAAAGGGGTCTGGGGGTGCTGGTCGACAGCAGGCACAATATGAGGCAGCAGCGTGCCCTGGCAGCCAGGAGGGCAAACCCCATGCTGGGGGGTATCAAACACACTACAACCAGCCAGCCAAAAGAGGTGATTATCCCTCTGTACTCAGCATTGACACCGCCTGTCATTTTTTTAAGAGGCATTTGGTGAGTGCCTTTAAGAACATGCTTTAACTTTTGGTCAGTCCTGAACTGGTCGGACAGTTGGACTAGATGATCACTGTAGCTTGTTTCCAACTAAAATAGTCTATTCTGTTGTATTTTAATATTCTTAATATTCTTCCCATTTTATGATCACCAAAAGAGCAGGAATCCCAATTAAAACCAATACAAAAATAATAACAGTTTGTCATAGCATCCTAGCAACATAAGGCCCCAAAACTACAGAAAACTAAACTAACCAGGTGGGTTGCGCTCATGGAATAACCACCCATCATGTAGAGAGAGGTTTCTCACACACCATCTTGTCACGATCCCAGCTCTCAAGGTCATCCAGTGGAATCAGGAACAGGTATAAACAGGAAACGTGCAACAGGTGGTCTCTGAAACAACACTGGGATCCTTGAACTAAAAAATGTGTTAGAACTTTGAACCAACACCATGGCGAGGAAAGACAAGCTATGTTCACCACTCACTGCAAAATCTCCACAATGATTCTTACTTGGGAAATAGCACATGCCAAAGGATGCCGTCCCAGTGCAGCTGCCTGCCTGCTTCTTGCAAGTCAAGACAGACTTCTGCTGCCTGTGAACTTCCCTTCAGAGAAACTGATGGAGCATTGTAGGAACCTACTCCTGGCATCTTAGTTAACACCTCTGGAGGATGCTACAAGGACACCCTACTGATTAGGCTGCCTGGATTATGAAGGTCTGTAAGCAACACAAATACAAGTTATCAGATAAAATGCTTACTACCTACTTAGAGTTTACTTCTAAAGATGTTAAAGGCATGGATACAGAGATGGCTATCCTAGACGTGTATGCTTCAAAGCTAAGAAAAGTAAAGACGAGAATGTAATAAATGCATAACCATGGACCCCTGCAAGGGTCTAACTTCATCCAACACTGATAAAAATGGGGAGATAGATATTTTTCAATTTGTTCAAAGAGGCTTCCCCTGTGTCAGACAGATTTTTAAATATTGAGTTTCACTCTGGTGAGCACTGCATTTTGTGGAGGCATAACAGTCTCCGAAGCGGAACTTTACAGTGGAAGCACGTTAGGAGTGCAGTACCCCCCAGGACGACTAATCTCCAAGAAAGGCTGTTTGGAATCACTTCAGTCATCATTCTGCAAGAACATGCATACGTGATGCTGATCAAAAGCCAAACCTGCACTTTGCAACAGGCTCCAATCTGTGCAAAGCAGGACTGAATTAAATGAAACATCCACAAGTTACTTACAGACAAACCTGAAACCAAGGCCTGTGGCTGTCAGGGCAGACAGGAAGGGCAAAGACACTTTCTTTACTGTCAACATACACACTGATGCAGGGATCACTGAAGGAAGTCAACAGCAACAAAATCCCAGCCTTGTGCATCTGGGCATGAGTGATACACCTACCACCAATGCTTATTGCTCATTAGTACACCAAAACTTCCCAAGTTTGGGGTTTTGTTGTGTTTTATTTTGGTTCTTTAAATGAAAATATGGGACAAAATTGACAAGAGAAGATAAAAAGATGTATGTGAAAATACTTCGAAGGCTACATCCACAGGACCAGAGGATGGAGTGATAGTCACGGTACATAAAAAAAAGACTGTACAACATGCAGTCTGTATTCCACCAGTTAACTGATATGTGGAAAGCGATGCTTTATTTATGAAACATCCATATGACTTCTGAACACCTCTGTGTAAAGCCACTTGCACTACTAATAGTTCTGAAGACACAGGCTTGATCCTGTATTTATGAAAAGAGCATAACACAAACCAGAATACATAAACAGGTTAAAATTATCTTATTTCATTATCTCCCCGTTCCCTGTGAACACAAACTACATCCTACGCTTCATTGTTGACCTTGTGTCTTCACTGTAACCTTCTCTCACAAGCTCTACGCTGAAAGAAAATCACATAAACAGCATCTGCATTTCTCTAACAAGGATTTGTTACATGGAAACTTTGGTTAGCGGTATATCCAAGGTCTTAATTAAAAAGAGACCAATCCGCTCAAAAGTGTGACCATTCCCACAGGAATGAGAAGAAATCCTTCCTATTGAAATAAGACCAGGAAAATAAAATGGAATTCGTTCTTGTTTCTGGCAAGAAAGGCATTTTCAAATCCCACTTGGTGTTGCATTTCTAACAATAGCTTCTTCTTTCAACACTACACTGAAGTACATTTTTAATCCTTCCAAGACTCTGGCTTCTTCATTGCCTTTAACACATTTGTGCATGTATTTAACATCCATACGTACATCCATACAAACATCCCTCCCTTTTTTTGTACATTCTACTTAAGTTTGTCAAACAAAGAAATGGAACCAAATACCAGAATAAGCTGGGAATTCAAAGAGCCCTTAAACTGTGACATAAAACCTGCTGCTACTTGATCAAATAATGCTCGTGACCTAACATTTCAATCCCCACCCCTATCTGACTGATGCTAATTTTACACTGGCATCCAAAACGGTCATGATTTCACTTAGAAATCATCCAAGGGGATTCTCTTTTTTCTGGGAACTAAGACACTTAACTCCTTTCTGACTACTACAAACACCTCACAATTGTCCTGCCTTTAGCATCACTATGACTTCAGCTCCACGGTCAACTGAAATGACTGTTATTGGCCAGCACTCCAAGAGCATTCAGCACACATACCATTTTTCATTCTTCTTGAACTTTGGGGTAAATGGGATGATCTTTTTGTAGAGTGAGGCTCCACAGAGAATTAGGAATTGAAAGCAGCAAGTAATATTCCAGGGTTGACACCTACAAACTGTTGCAATTTTATTTATTTTTTTAATTAGAGATTAATATAATGATAGAAATAGAGTAAAATAGAATGGATGATTTAATTTTCTTTCATTTTGCCCTCTGAGTCTACTATAACCTCACAATACTTACCAATGGAATGACTACTCGGAACAGACAGGACGTTTTTATCTATGGCTGACTTCAACTGCTTACAGCATTAGCTTACAGAACAATTACCAGTCCATATGTTTTTGTCATGTCAACAGTTTCCAAAGATAATAAATGCTCTTCAGTATCATGCCTGGCATAACTAAGCCTGTGAGCAGTGCTGCTAAAATTATATGGAGAATGTACAAGCGAGCTCTTCAAGCAGCTCTCTAACGACTTCAACCCAAGAGCAGCACTCCAGCGAAACGGAGGGATTTGGGCAGGAATGCAGACCATACAATAGCCAGCCCTAAATAGAAACCAAACTTCGTCACAGCAAGCATCTGAAGCGCGTCTCCACACTATGCCGCACAATGCAGGCTATACCTCACCCGGCTCCAGCCAGCGTCTGCGAGCGTAGGCACAGCTATGCTACACTCCGCTGTATTTACGTCCTGCTGCAAGAGCTCTGCGGTATAGGCTCTTCAATGTTTTCTACATTATACTGCAAATTTTCAAGCTTTGGTCCACAGACCATTTCAAGGCAGCGTGCAAGCAACAGTTAAGAAAAGCAGTGCTACTGTTGAGCTTGAAATCACGGCGCAGATCACTGCGCTGGGCTCCGCAGCATCTTCAGAGCACAAATGCGGCGCGTGGTTACGGCCTGACTCCTCCTCAGCAGTGAGGGAACACGCTTTGCCGGTGATCCCGCAGAGTTTAACAGATACATAGAGATACTAATTATGAAAGGAAAAAAACCCTATCAATTTAGCATAAAGTAACATATAGGCATAAAAGGAACATGCTGGGAACCCAGCTTTTACATTTGGAATCAACGATAGGTAAACTTTTACACACAAATAACTGTAGCCTTAGGCAAGATTAAAATCTAGCTAAAACTAACAGCACAGCATTGCAACCCACTGAATCACAGCATCTCTGGCGAGAACGTTCTTTCACAAAGATCAGTTCCTGCAATCCAGCAGCTACTTACAAATTTTGGCTTTTGTTCTTACAAAATAAATTTTAGCTTAAAAATGAAATTAATCACTTCAGTCACTAAACCCTTGAGACTGAGGACATTTTATCTTCTTCTCAGAAGGTGTGAATACCAATTGCCCAGCTCTTGTGGAAAATGCCCGAACAGGCTTACTACATTTTACACATAACTTACTCTGAAGCCTTAAATCAGGTGTCCAAGGGGCGCTTGGTTCCATGAGAGGTCTCGTCTCAGGGCTGAATTTGAGCCACTGCTGACAAAGGGCTCCGAAATGGCTTTCTCCTCTGACAGCATGGTCTCCCTGACAATTTTTTAAGAGGACCCAGAAATGCGACTTCCTGCATTTCAAAGCTTTCTCAGGTTTAGCCTGTGCGAAAGCTGATTTTTGAGGGTCTGATCCAATGCTCAGGGAAGTTAAGTGGAAAGACTCCAATAACTTCAGTAGATTTTTGGATTGGGTTCTGCAGCTGCAAGAGCTATTCTGCATTAGGTGTTATATTCAAGACAACACATGCCATAAGAAAGCATTTATAATCCTACTAATCAAAATGACACAACCTAAAAAGACCTTAAGACAAAACTGCTACTCAGTTGCCTCCTTCCCTTGACATTTAAAGCATACAAAAATATAAAACACTTTTTTTCCTTTACTCCTTTCCTTCTTTTTCTTGGCAAGCATCTCCTCTCACTTCTCAAAAAACAACCCCAAAAACCAAAAAACAAAAACCAAACAAACAACAAAACCAAACAACCAAGCAAAATCCAAAGTATTAATTTAAACGATGTGAAGAGTTATGAAGAAGCCAGTACTGTTGGGCTTTCCAAAACTCAAATTAATTGAAGGTAGGGTGAGGTCTCAAAATGTAGAGGGCAATATTTGAAAATACTGATAAAGCTGAATTTCTTCCACCTTTTTCAGAGAGTTACCAACTACGCCCTTAGGCATCAAATGGTCAAAAGTACCTGTCAGAAATACGTTATTACAAGACAGCAGCAATGCCAAAACCTCATTGAAGTTACTACAGCCTCCTGAAATATTTCTCTTAAGGGCTTTCCCACCTGCTGGCTAAGAAAAGCACTCGCTTTAACAATGCATGGGCTAAACCGGCCTTTGCCTCCATTCAAAGAAATCAAGAGCAGCAACATTTAGACCTTATCCCACCACACACAGCTATAAATATGACACTACTGATATCCTTCCTTCACGTGAAAATTTTATACAAAAATAATCAAACAGACTACTACCAGGAACTGCAGTCCCCAGAAACACCTTCTTACCACAGCTTTGGTCAGAAAGAGATATGAGTATCAGTTCTTTTTATTCATTATTCTTCAGTGCTAACCCAAAAGCACTGAACAAGGAAATCTTATTAGATGATACATGCCTGACCCCCAGCATACACAATACTGTATTCTTTAACTAACACAAACATATGGGCTTTTAAGATGATTGACAGAAAATTAAGTCATCCAGAAAATACAGTTGAATATTTGAACTCTACATATAGCAACTCAGAGGGTCCAAGCTCAAGAATTACAACGTGTCTCAAACTGTATTTTAGATAAAGGCATCTCCCAAAGTTTTACTTGTCATGGTTTAACTCGGCAGGCAGCTGAAACAACCACACAGCCCTTCGCTCTCCCCGACCCTGGCCCCTGCAGAGGGACGGGGAGAGATTGTAAGGGAAAGAAAAAAAAAAGTAAGACTTGTGGGTGGAGATAACAACAGTTTAATAGGGCAGAAAAGGAAGATGATGATGATGGTAATAATCATAGAATATACAAAACAAATGATGAACAGCACAATTTCTCACCACCCACAGTAAATGTTCTGCAAGACCCCAAGCAGCCACACCTCCTGGCCCACCCCCAGTTATATACGGAGCATGACATCATATGGTATGGAATATCCCTTTGGCCATCTTGGGTCAACTGCCCCAGCTGTGTCCCCTCCCAGCTTCTTGGGTACTCCCCAGCCTACTTGTTGGCAGGGCAGTGTAAGAAGCTGAAAAGTCCTTGACTGCTTGGCAACAACTGAAAACATCAGTGTGTGATCAACATCATTCTCACCCTAAATCCAAACCACAGCAGTATACCTGCTGCTAGGAAGAAAATTAACTCCATCCCCCCTGAAACCAGGACATTTTTCAGATTCAATGGAGATGCATCAGCGTGTCAAATGGCCAAATGCAAAGTTTATGGGATTTGACTCCTCCAGTGGGAAGTTGTCTAAAATTAGTCTTAGGAAATAACTTGTGTTTTCCTTATAGGATGGCACTTCATTAGAAATCTGGAAGACACAGCATTAATCTCATCTCAGAAAGAAAATAAAAAAGGTGGAAAGCTGTGCTCTTCCAGCTTTCATGACCAAAACTAAGCTAGTGAAAGAATATTATTCACAAAGAACATCCCTAAAACACCTGAATCACTCTCAGCCTTGAATCTAGAAACATTTTAATAGTCTCTTAACATACCCTCCATTGAAAAGATTTTGACAGCTAAAAACCCCAAAACTTTCTGAAGTTAACTGTAACTAGAAAAAAATAATTTAGAATATGCAAGGTAGAATGCCTTACTTCAGGAAGCCTAGACTACAAGGGCACTGCAGAGAGGTTAGACTTGAGAAGCATGGACTGTATTTTGCACAGGAACAGCTCCCGCTGCAAGCTGCAGCCAAGCCACATTTCTTCAGCCTAACCAGTAACTCTAGATGAGCACAGGAGCGATGCTGGAATTGTTTTCCGGTGGATTAAGCAGCTACCCATGTCACAGTTCTGCTATGAAATTTGATTAATACAGTACATTACACAAACATAGTAGGAATTTTAAATGTCTCAATGTCTGAAATGCAACAGTTTTCCTAATTTTTTAAGGCATATAAAATTATAGAAACGCCCGTTGTTTTACTGTCTCAACTTCAAAATAATGGGCTAATCTCTACAACACCTACCAGCAGGGCTACAAAAGATCAACAGTCCTTTTGTAAACAAAATGTTTTTTAAAGTCACCATCAATAAAGCATATGAAATTCAAGGAAACTTTTATACTACCTACTTTCAACCGATTTTATATTAATATGTTTTCACTAACAGTGTAACTTCATCACAGAGAAAACCAGCCTGGGTATTGACTTAAGCGCAAGTGATCTAAGTGTATCTCCGTTGCCACCTTTTTGTCCCCAGTAGGGTTAGGTGGCCGCTGATGGGACTCGGGCTTTAACAATGCCAGCAGCACAAAGCCCCCATTGCTCTCGCTGCTTTCCCACAGCCCCTTGTGCCGGGGTGGCAAAGGCCTTTCACCGGGTGCTCCAGGACTCCCAGCTGTCATTTGACATGCAAATGGAATCAAAGATCTTTCAGTCCCACCTCAAGGAGGGAAGATAAAGGCAGCGGCTCCCAGAGGAGCTTTGCTTCCAGAGCAGCATCGCTGCATCTCTTCAGGATGCTGGCACTGCTGCGCACGAAGAAATCATCCTGGAGTCATGTGAAAGATTTAAAGAAAACAAATGAGGGGAACTAGAGAAAGGGACTGCAGGCTCCAACCATTCTTCCCCTCAAGCATAACAGCAGATGATCTTAAAAACTTCACTTTTGTCTGCTTCCCAAATGTTTGAATACAGAAACACTCTATATACACACACCTGCTATAATTCCAGCATTTCCAACATATTTGGAGACCCAACGCAAATGATAAAAGCCGCTTCCTAATAACAGGCTCCAATTCCTTCTTGCGCCAGTTCAGCTTCACGTGCCAGCACTTTCCAACCAGTTTCAGTGGAATTTAAGTGCTGTAGAGCTACGCGCCTTCACAGCTAAGCCAGACCCCTAAGTCACAGCGTAGGTAGACAGCTTATAAGGCTTTTAGAGTTTCCACTCTTCTCTTCAGCCTGAACAAGCCATGTCTCCCTTCCGTTATAAACACACCAAAAGTCAAACTTGGGTTTTTTCCCCTCCAGTGTATTATGACAATCTAAAGCCAAATTGGAGGCTGAAAATTTAACTGTAACCTGAAATAAAAGTTGACTAATTTTCAGAGACTCTTGAAGTACACGTGTATTCCCAAGAGTTTAACCAGACGAGTGCATGCTGATCCTGGTTTATAAATTAAAGCTCTTCTGTTTGGGTTGCTAAATAATGATGTCAACATGTTAAATAACGATATTCTGAAGCCTAACTTCTGAAGTACAGCAATACATAGGACAGAATCTAGGTTAAGTAAACTCCTCAAGCTGGAAAAAAACTGTGCAAATGCCTACAGTCCAGAAGCTAAAACCTAACAGAACTAAACCATTAATTTTGCATTCAAAACACGCACAGCAGACTTCCATTCTTTCTCACCAAAAATTCTGGATGTACACATCAAATACAATATTGCTGAGCAACACCACACTCACAAGAAAAGGCAAGCACACTCGAGCGTCTCAATGAAGACCAAGTGTGTCACCTTTTTTGTTTGGAAGAACAGAAAATAACGACCCATATTTTCAGAGAAAAATTGCTATCCATCTCAGACTGGTACTGGTAAAAGTAAAGTTATGTAGAAGACTAAGGAGAATATGAACACATCAGAGACATATACCGAATCAGATAGAAAGTGACTGATAAAACCTCACTATAGACTTGACCTCCTAAAAAAACCCAAAACAGTAGCCAAATAATGGGGGGGCCGGGGGAAGTCTGGTATTTTCACTTTACAACACTCGTGAAAAGGGCCAACAGGTGGTTTCCCTGGGGTTCCCCTTACCAGCTAATCTTACCTCCTTACAAACCACACTCCATGTCTGAATTTCTAAAGACTTATTTCAACATCAAAAAGAGATCTGTGATGATCTTCTGAATCGTATGGTATCTTCCCAATGTAATTTTTGCAATTCTGTTGGCAGTTAGAGAGTAACCCAAAGCAGTAATGTAAGGAGAATACAGAAAAGATTCATGTCTTAAATTCAGAAGTTAGTCACAAGCTTAATTTGTTTTTTTTCACTTGCCCTGAATTTTGGCACAGTCACGGACTATGTATACAGCTTCTTTAGCCATGATTACATTCCAAGAATGCAGCAGGTCCAGAATTTAGGGGTGTACCCTCTTTAGTCACAACTTCTACCTCATTTTAATACAGTTTACAGTTGCACGTTTATACACAATACAAACTGCAAAGCCTAAAAATTAAGACACTGAAAGAGATGCAACAGTGCTACTATTTGGACTAAAAGACACAGTAGTTGTTAAATACCTGGTATGTGTCTTTCCCCAAGGACAGACTCCTACTCCACATTATACATATTTATTTGAAATTACAGGAGCCCTTAATGCAATAAAGCCCCAAACCTCTGCTTGCGTTGTTGCACACCATGCAAAGTGTGGGAAGTCGAGCACAAATCTTTTATGCTCTCAAGTTTCTGAAGACAAAAGCCACAGCATATTAAAGAGTTGAGTGCGATGTAAAGGGTAGTACGGTAAGTATTTAATGCATGTATTGGAGATGGTTTTTTTTTTTCTACAAATATGCACAAATTACTAACAAGGAAAAAACTGGGAAATATGAAGACTGTAACCTTCATTATGAAGTATGCTACACACCATTTCGGTTTAAGCATTCGTGAATGCTACAATGCAATGCATCTCTCTTGGGAGGTGCAAAATGATTGCAGTTGCTGGCATGTTAACTCCCCCAAGACCCTGACCCAGGGAACAGCTATTGCAGCGTAAGACTGCACCCACTAGAACTACTGAAGTCAGTTCAGATGCTTGAAGTTATTTATATGCACCAGTGCCTTGCTGGATTATACTCATAACATAGATCACTTGCAATCTCTCTGATTAATTATATAGCAAAATGATGACAACTAGTTCACCGGGAAATTTTTGGGCATGTTCACTATAATTAACTAACGTTAACTTTGGTCTGCTGGCATAAAACTGAAAACAAGTATCTCACATCTTGTTCCAGTTTTTTAATCCTTTAATAATGAAGTTGATGTGAAAATAGAAACATATAAAATAAATTTACCATGCTATTTTAAGAGATTTTCACTGCAACTCCCATGTTAATACTGAAAAATATATGGAACATAAATAGACATAGTTAGAGATCTGCTCTGTTGGAGACAGATTTAACAAAAACATGAGGGGAAAAAAAACCACAAACAAGGTAGTTAACACTGCTTTCAAACATCTTCTATAGCACAGCCAAAATTAACTAGAGGACAAACTAATCAAATTCACCTAAGGCAATTTATGAATAATAAATTGCTATTGTATTATGAAAATAAACTAGTTCAAAATACTCTTCTCAATTGCTACCTGAAATTAAAAGTAGAAGTATAAGACTTCTTACAACTATCATAAACCAGCATTTACGACTGAGTAGCCAAGCAGAATACAACCCATCTCAGGTATGTTTGACTCCCTAACGCCTGCTCCCAGCTGATGTTACCGTGCTCGTAGAGGGTGGGTGCCAATATACACCCAGCTTGCTTTTACGCAGCGCACGAGGCATGCGGGACACCCCAGCTCTGAAATTACACTTCAGCTTGAGTACTTGCATTTCCAGCCATGCTGCCTCACCAGCGAACCCAACCCACTGCCACAAATCACTAGAAGTAACAGCCTGGCACGGAAAGGTGCAGGATCCCCGTTTGGCCTGCAGCCTGACAACAGCAGTAGCCAGAAATGTAAATGAGCAGCACTTCTCCATCTCACACAACCCGTGGTACCACCTTTAAGACAGCGATGTAAGTTCTTCTGGCCGATGGCAAACTGTTACTGTGCCCCCTGAAGGAAAGACATCAGTGGCAGTACGTTGAAGTGCATTTATTTTTAATTTGTTGCGTAAGACAAAACGGGCTAGGTGCATGACTACAGCAGAACACTTCCATCAACTGAATTTCTGGAACCTCTCTTGACAGCTAAATTAGCCTTTGATAGCAGCTGCAGTTGTTTTGAGAAGAGGAAAAAAAAAGAGAAGGAAAAAAAATCCCCACTCATTCCCACTAGCCATGCCTTGGTTTGGTTTACAGCACAGTTTTGGTGCATGGTAACTTGTTCTCCTTTTGCAGGTAAACTAGAGGCCCTGCTCCAGCCACACACCAAACATGTTCCAGCTCCTAAGGACAAAGTGAAAGTCCAAGTCCATGCCTGGTCTTTCACACAGCTGTGAGTGACACACACGCTAGGGACAGACAGCCCAGGGGACTGACTAAATACAATTTGAAGATCAAACTGCACCTAGTATAGAATTAGAGACCTCAACACCAATCACATTAATGCCCAAATTTGATTGTATTGCACCAAATTACTCATTAATTTGCACATAACTAGTATCTGGATGCTAGAGATCTATATACGCACCAGTAAGAGCCTAGTCTACAAAATTTCTGCCCTTTAAATAGGACATCTTAAGGTACATCATACGTATACTACAAAGAAAACTTGCCCAGATACTCTTGAAAATTTATCAATATATCTAAAAATACAGTAGGCCAAGCTTTGTTTAAGTTTGCCTAAAAGGTTACGGGATCATAACCTTACTCTTTAAATAACCCTAATACTGCAGTTTATTTGAATAAATCAAACTACTCACACAATCAGAATCCATCAAGGATTCTACTCTGATACCTGTTAGAGACAAGTCAAAACTAATTCTGTTGGAGACCACAGAGAAAACAATGTAGTATCTCAATTTCGCTATCATTTTACGAATGTACAATTCTGAGACTATAAAATGAGCAGTTGATGAAACAGCCACTACAATATTAAGTATCAGGGATCGTATATTGTACACATTATCAAAACACTTGCATGGAACACTAACTCATCAATGTCCAAACAACAAAAGATTACAATATTGCACTAGAAAAAAAAACTTATAAATGTTGTTTTCCAAAAGCACACTAGTATTGGGAGAAAGGTGGCATGGACAACACGTGTCTCCACAGATCATGCTCAGAATGCAACTGTTGCTCTCATTTTCAGCAGTACCACCAGAGGAGACCCAATCCAAGCAAGATCATAGTTTCTGCACCAGAGGACACATCTCTCCTACCTGCAGGCCTGCAAACAGTCATAAAGAATAAACACATTATAAAAGAAAATGTAAGACTACATCAGTGCTGCATCCAACTTTATACATAATTCCACTTCCCTGCATCTTAACAGGTTTCTACTTATGCAAGAAGAAGAGATCTGATTTCCTTTGACAGACAGATCGGCCCAGTAGTAGCCAGATAAAAGTGTCAGCAAGAAATCACATCTGATTACCTACATTTGATCTCCAAATCCCAGGAAAGCAAAAGGGTTTCAAAAGAGAAAGTATTAATTTGACTATTTATTTCTGCTCACACTAATCCAGGATGTATTTCACTGGTCTTCTGAACAGCTAATAAGGGAGAAAGCAATTTAGCTATACGACGACTCTTTCGAACTTCAGTGATATATTTAGCAAGTAATTAGGATGCCTGATGTGTGGCATTAACAAAAATAATTCCACAATGCTTAAGAAAATTTACCTGTTGAATTTTTACAGAGCTGTTTCACATTACATTGCTGTGGCACACCAGTACACAGCCACTCCAAATTCAGAAGTTCATTGATTCTGAAGGAGCAACCTCCTCTCTGGTCTACTTAAAAAAGAACAAACTATTTCAGAAAACAGAGATAAATCTTCACCTGGCATAAGGGTTGACTGACCTACAGTAAAGTTCATCAAAATTATATGACACAGAAATAATTCAACAGATTTAACATAAATTAGCACACATGATAATCAAATCGAGATGAACTGATGTAAATTTTATCGTGGTTTACACTAGTTAGTAACTTCTTACTTTTAGCTATCAGGGTAGGTTTTGTTTACAGAAAAAAATGCTTCTGAAGTTATCTGTATTTAACTTTTTTTAAAAAAAAACACTGAAAACAAACAGCAATGCTGCTGCCTTACTATTTCTTCTAGAACCACCTCCAAAGGACCTAAACTTGGCATTGGTTGCTCAGCTCCAGAGAAACACTCAAGTACCCTCAGCTTCTAGAGAACCACAAAGAAAAGGTGAGGACTATTCCTCCTTCAAATACTGATGTTTAATTGACATCTTTGCTCATTGACTTCTTTCATCATTGTCCCCTTCTGCAAAACAGAAGCCAGACAATACTTCCCATATGCTGAACTACCTCGCACTGACCATGGATGCGCACGCTACCGTGAATGCTACGCACATACGCAGACGCATGAACTTTGATGAAACTGAGCAAAGTGCCACGATGATAGAACTAGAACTGACTTCAGCAACCAGTGCCCAGCAACCTCCTCAAAAATCAAGAACTTCAAGTTTCAGAGTGCAAGCATGGACCATGCCAGGCACACCAGCCATGAGCTCCAGATGCAGCATGCAACAATCCAGCAGCACACATCCCCCATGGGCTGCAGGGGAATCTCTGCTCTGGCTCCTGGAGCACTTCTTTGCCCTCCTTCACTGACCGTGGTGTCTGCAAAGTTTCTCACATCATCTCACTCCTCTCTGGCTACAAAAATGCTGCTACTAGGGTTTTTTTTTTGTTTTGTTTTTTCCTTCTTAACTCTGTTATCCCAGAGGCACTAGCGCTGTCGCTGATGGGCTGGGCTTTGGCCAGCAGCAGGTCTGTCTCGGAGCTGGCTGGCATTGCCTGTCAGACAAGGGAAGCTTCTAACAGCTACAATTGCTGGAGGCATACGCAGACCCACATGAACAGGTGATCATTTTTTAGATGTCACAACCCCGCATGTAGGTGGGATGACTTTGTATTTTCTACCCAGTTCCCAAAACGTGATCCACAAACCCACTGTATCCTAAAGCCAAAGGGGCTTAAATTATAATACTGTAACTGAAGTGGGTATAGCGTAACAGCTTCACTACGCAGGTGCCTCAGCAAGCAGGCTGTATAGACAGAGCTGGGGGATCCTCCGTCCTATGGGGTTTGGGTTTTATTTCTTTTTCTTTGAGTCATTAAGAAAGAAATAATGCAGTCAGGGGGAGAAAGCTACTTGGAGGCAACAGCAGAAGCTTGTGTGTCAGCCAGACTGTACAGGTGGTGGAAGACAACACTTAATAACACGATGCAACACACTCTACCTCTGAGGCACGTACTCATCCAAAGAGGAGCAGGTAGGTGGCTCAACACACAGCAGCTCACACGCTACGTACTGCACATTCAAACACCATGCAGCAACCTCGGACAGGCTGCCGGTCTGATCACAGTAAAGTTTCAATACTCCTGCCAAGCTCTTCAAAGCCCTTATTCACCCAAGCCCCTGGAGGACATCTGCTCTTCCAGAGCGTTTTCCACAGAAACGCAGCCCAGAGCAGAAGTGGGGAGCCAGCCCGAAGGGGATGCAGAATGCAGGAACAGCAGGACAGCCCTAACAAGTTGAACTTCACGGTGAAAATTAAACTTTGGAGAAATAAACGTGCCTCGTAATACCTGGAATCACTGGATTGTGATGCAGTGTTTCGCATTTCTCACAGCCCCTTATTTAACATTGCTACAGAAACCAGTTTTTTGAAAGGGTTTGGGTTTTTGGTTTTTTTTTGTGTTTTTTTTTTTACATCTCGTAAAAAGGGGGAAAAAGCTGAACAGATATTTTTCTCTGAAGAATCAGCTACTTAAACAATTAGCAAGCTACAAATACCTGAATACATAATATCATCATATTAAAACAAAAAATAAGTAATGCAATTAGGTCAAATCCAAATTGCAAAATTCTTAGCAATATCATATGTTTATTTTTAACTTTAGGACCACACACAGAATTTAATTTATTTTGAGCAATAATAAAGCCTCTCACCTTCCCAATATTTTAACCATCTCTAGAAAAGGGCATGAAGAAACAAGCAAATGATATTTTAAATATACCATATCTCCACTCCTGGATGATTGGCTATACAGCAGAGAATTTTTTAATTTTTTTTCTTTTCAATTAAATTGCAGATCATTTTGACTGCCATTTTTGTGTACCCATACAGAAAAGAAAAACACTTGTACATTTTTTTGGGTTTTGATTTTAACAGTGGGGAAGCGATAGGGCATGGAGGAGGAAAAGTAGTAAACGAGGTTAACCTGAATGGGCTTCTGAGATTGCACACAACATGCAACAGGGGACATTTAGGTTGGAGATGAGGAGAAATTTCTTCTTGGAAAGGGTGGTCGGGCAAGAGAACGGGTTGCCCAGGGAGGTAGTGGAGTCACCGTCCCTGGGTGTGTTTAAAGAAAGGTTGGATGTGGTACTTAGGGACGTTGTTTAGTGGGTAATAGGTGGGAGGGGGGCAGTTGGCCTGGATGATCCTTGATGTTTCTTCCAACCTTAATGATTCTATGCACAACGGCCAGACAGAACTGCAAACAGGAACACTGTAGTCCACAATCCACTTTTTGGCAACTGAAGTTACTTCTGTTTTAATGTGGCACTTTTCCTGCAATAAATTGCCTGCTGGAGGTACTGGCAGTCACACATGGTATATCTTCACAAGAAGTCCTTGGCAATAATCTCCTTTTGGAAAGATATTTGAACAGCTGAACATGTTCTTGAAAGTAGACTTAGAAAAATAGCTCAAATGCATATTCTATTGCTCAAACTTTTCTTGAGTGACCTTTCTACAAAAAGATGTAAATTATTCCACTGAGTAACTACTGTCCTAAAAATAAGAGGGAGGAGAAGAGTTCAATGGTACAGTGCACCAACCAACTTCATTTCAGTAACAGAAATGTGAGAAAGTAAAATATTTTTTTTTGTTAGTTAATGAGAATCTTCTCCCTAGACCTACACACGGATTGAAGAAGCAGCTGTTTTACCAGTCATCCTTAGCAGTCTGAGTGACATTTCTGGCCCAGAACATCAACAAGTTAGCTGCAACTCAGTCTGGTAGCTTTGTCTTTTGTCAGTGTCACCTAACACTTGTTATTGTAAGACCCTACTCTCTGCTGTTTGGGTTTTTTTTAACCAAACTTTAGCCATCTGGTCTGCCATCCCTCCCCTCTTCTCTCCCTCCTGGGAGGCAAAGTGGGACTGGAGGGAAAGATATGAAGGGGAAAAAATGGTTCACACTGCAGAAGAGACACATTGTTTTTTCCTCTGCCAGAAAATCTAGCTACCACCAATACTTGTGGTTTCTAAAGCAAGTTACCTCCAACACCTGAAGTTATATTCAAGTTTGTTGATGTCAACATACTTTTGATGTCAACAAATAATCAGAAGAACCACTGTCAAAACATGAGATCCTGCAGAGGACCCTCAACCTTCCCCTGCCATCCATTAGGGCAGTACGGGCAGTGCCAAGAAGTCCACGACAGATGCACCTAAGACTCCCCAGAAGCACTGTACCCAGCCTCCGGTGCCATACAGCAGAATTTGTCAGAGTCCTTTTCACAAAGCTTTGCAAGCCAAACATAAAACTTCTTAAAATTTCTACGGCATGTTTAATTAAGAAACATAGAGTGCCACAACTGGGAATTGCACCGCCCACCACCCCTCCTAGGCTGTGATTATGTCTTACAGTACTTCGCTACTGCCTATTGACTGCCTGCAGGATGGCAAGAAGTGCACCATGACTGTGGCATGTGCTTCACAGGTCCTCCTCGTCCACCCTCTAATGCACACAGGGGCCTGAAATAGCAGGAGCTAAACTCCATAGGCAGGTATCCCCATTCAGCCTTTCCTTCTTCTACAGTGTGTGTAGACAAGATGACAGGTGCACAAATAAAAGCTTTGAAATATACCATCATAAAAGCTTTGAAGTCTACTCTAATTCCAGTGTTTCCTAACTTTTGAGGGTTTAACTCTTAACCTTGACTGTTTCAAATATTTTCTGGATGTGTAATTCGGCATTTAATTTACATATACTTTCCTTATTTAGTTCCCCTTCCTCCTAACCTCTGTCTACGTTTCTGCAGTCAAAAAGCGAGTGCTTTGAAGCAGGGATTATCCTTTTCAAGTATCTGGAAAGTACCTTGCGTGCAAGTGTATAAAAGAAATAATAGAAATACTGCTTTGTTTCCACATTTATACTCCTTCCTTTTGGTGTTACAGCCAAAGACCTCCAGGAAGGTAACTGTCGATGCTAGCCCTAGTCACGTATGCAGTGTCATGCAATACATTTGTCTCCTGCCCTAATTACCTTACTCTATTTCAATCATTTTCCCAAGCAGTTGTCTGTCTGTTACAGCAGTATTTTACCTCTGCTCAACTGACCTGTCCTCCAGGAGAGTGAGCCCGTATTGAATTAACCCAGCTTCATTTCAACCCAGGTATCCATTTGCAGCAGCTCTCAGGGCTTCTGAACTAGCCCTGTCACATCTACCCCCAGCAACACCATCATTTTTTCATAACGCAGTGAGGAAATCCAAGTGTTTGTTTTGGATATGATGGAGACCAAGACCACTGTAATGCTCTGGTATATACACCACTGTATATACACCCACTGACACACACTCCTCATCCTCAGAAGCAGATATTTAACCCTTAGGGATTAGGTTGGGGAGGGGGAAGGGTTGGTTGGGCTTGGTTTTGTTTTTTTTTCCTTGAGTCAGCTTAGTAGCCTCAGGAGTATTTCTATATCCTCGTATTTCATTGTCAGTGCCAAATATCCTACTGCAACACAAGTGAAAGTCTTCACCAAACTTAACTGACTTCACAGCTGCTCCTTTGGAAACCTGCAGGCTATGCAACACAGCAGCATCCAGCAACAATCCCTGTCCCCGTTTGCTAAAGATAAATTGCCCAGATTCAGAAATTCAAGACACGAAGCTACAGTCTCTTCCTTCCCACCATTCTAAAAGTTTGTGTGTTTAAGTTGCCAGTAGTCAATGAACACATGCCACATACAATGCTCTACCATTTAAATTCAATGCAATGAGAACATACTCAGCGTAAAACAAGCCCTACAGAATCCCTTAAGGAGAACCGCTGCTGAACAGAGGCATCCAATCTGAAATTTGAGCACGAGATCTTTATTACCCTTTGACCACTGATCTCTACCCCAAGCATGTTTATATGGATTTCATTCCACCCTGAGATTCCACCTTGGAAGCTCCTTGCTGCTTTGATTCCAGAATCTATAGAGCAACAAGAAGCTCAGTGTAAGTGTTTTGCATCTATACGTGATAGAAGGGACATACAGGCTGTACCAGCTTCTCAGCTGACTTAGGCGAGAGTTAGTTTGCACAGGCTGAAGATCTGATTCAGCACATGCAGCTGTTCCCAAACTTGGGATGTCAAGTGAGGTCAGCAGTAATTAAATCTCAGGCTGCAAAAATTCAATTTTATCCAGGACCTACACAGTGAATTTAGCAATTCATAAAAGCAACTGAAAGCAAAGAAAAAAAAGCAACTATGGCTATGTCCAGGTATATTAGGTAGCAACTTCATAGAGGACATTACGCAATGCCAGATAGCAGAGGACTACTCTTGCAGGATGCCCTTTCCAGTCTTAAATCCCTGCATAGACACTATCAGAAAAGAAATACTTCTCTAAAGTGATTTTTACTAGATGTGATGTAGTAAACTAGCTTTAATATAGAACATTGCAAAACAGCACCGATTTCCCAGAGCACAGTCTTTATAGCACACAATTTTGAAAACACGCACGAGTTTTCAAATTAACCCCCATAAACACCACCGTGCATAAAAACTAAAGCTGCACATTTTTTTTCTTGTGGAAAGCAAAGCTTATACCTTTCCAGTAGTTTATATTTCTGATGTATGCAGCAGATCTGCAGAGACTTCTTGTGAGTTTCCATGGTAGACTGATCACCTCTGCATAGGGGGTGTATCAGCTGCCCTCCCCGCTCACCAGTAATTGCCCACACCGCCCTCATACTTTTTTGTGCCATTCTGGGACAGATTTTCAACTCAAGTCAGATGGAAATTTACAATTACCAAGCAACTAAGTAATAAAACTCCAGTCAGTGAGCAGCACACTGCCTGCTGGTGAACCAAGGACTGAAGGGAGTAGTTCTAGGGAACTGCAAAGCAGAAAGGACCAGCCTTTTCCCCACTTTCTTCTGTGGGTGGATGGTCAGATTTCACCTTTCCAGATCAGTATGCTACTGAGATTTCTTTCAGTTGTGCAAACTTCTCCTTCAGCAACAAGAAACAATTCACTCCCTTCCTCATGTGAGACCTAAGGATAACTATGGTCAAATTTCAAAATTTACAGCCAACGGAAAAAAACTAATCTTAAAAACGTAAGTGCATACACCCAGCTTGCACAGGTGATACAGATTGGTTTTTCTTCATTCTCAGAAATTTAGCATCTACCTGAAAAATACTACAATTTTTTAAAACAGGAAGCTAACCTTTTGTGGTTAAAATTGAGGGGTGTATAAAACATCTTTTAGTACTAGCACATATTTCCTTTAAAAACAGTTCTCCTTTTTAGGAAAAGGAGAGGAGAATTTCTGTGGTTTTCCACTGCTCATTTCAGGACTCCTTATGAACAGTTCACTCATGTTGCAGCTTAAGGAGGGGAGATCTGGGATAACCAAGCGCTGCACTGGTGGCAATGCTGCCCACACTGGGACGCAGGCCTGCACGCAAGATTTTTATGCAAAGCAGAGCTTCCTCAGGGGATGGTAGAGAAGATGTGCCTTCTGTTTTCAGCTCTTCCATTATCTATGGACTCTTCATATGGACCAAGTTTATCACCGTCAGGGTTTGATCAAAGGCTTTGGCATCTCCAGTAGTCTCTGACCTCTTGCTTAGTTCCAACAGTGAGATCAACAAAACCTCATGTAAGTGGGGTCCGACCTAATCACAAACACCTTTTAAAGTACACAAAAAAGTCTCCAGGTGGTATGATTAACCTCTTGACGTATGAAGTCATCACTTCCAGTGCCTCATCATTGGAAGTGTTGATGGTCACGCTGGACAGGACTTGGAGCAACCTGGTCTGGTGAAAGATCACCCCTACCAGGGATGTTGGACTAGATGACCTTTAAGGTTCCTTCCAATCCAAACCATTCTATGGTTCTATGATTTTAAGTCCCCATAAAAATCCAGAAATTAGTTATTTATGTCATCTATGCCATCTGAGGGGAACAAATCAGTCATGTATTTCAGAAAGCAACAAGCAAAGCTAATTCTAGCCACAAGCAAAGCCAGAGAAGGAGAGAGGTGCAGGGATGGAGCCAGCCTCTCTGCACACACCAGTGGCAAGCAAATATATTGTAAATTATTAGAGCAGTCCTGTTCCTGCTTCACACACTGCCCAAAACCATGGATGATCCATGTATGGAACTACCAGACAAGCTTTCTCTAGTGACAAAAATGCCATTGCTGCTTGTTTCTCAGGCTGCAGCTTCTCACCTCCACAGCCTTGCCAGTGCTGCAGGAGGGGGTGGCTGCTCTGCACATGGAATGACTGAAGTCACCTGTGCTCAAAGACCATCTCCCTCCTGTGTGAAGTCACAGAGTGTGGTGAATCCCAGGACCCCGGTAATTCAGCAGGAAGCACAGCCCAGCAGATACACCCCTGGGACTGAGGGGATGGAATGGTTTGGTGGAGGGGCAGGAAGCAGCACTTGGCACATTCCCCTTGGAAACCATACCCTGAATTTTGCTAATCCTCAGCATGCACAGGGTCTTCCAGCTCCCCTAAAACACCCAACACAAGGTGGAAAGCTGTTGCTGTATTTAATTTTGCTACGCGTATGTGCACAAGGCACACTAGTGGTTGGGACATCACCCTGACCCTTCTTAAAACTCAAATTATTCAAAGTCACCAGCAGGCTCACAGAATTGCTGGATGTTTCCAAACAAAAACCTCATTAGCTAATGTCTGCAGAAAATTATTGCATTCAGGCCATATGAATTTACCACCATAAGGAAGAAGAGAAAATCATCCCTGCAAATGCTGCATCTGCTGCAATGCAATAAGAGAAGGGGAAAGCGTAGTAACAGAGGAGTGGTCTTATTTCTGATATGGTAATGAGCTTGTACAGAAGAAAAAAATTCTGTCAAATTACAGTCACTATTCTTACTAAATAACGTTAATCAAAATTTACTGGTCATGTTCAAGTAATTTTACTGAGAGGGACAAAAATGATCTCACATTTCAGCCAAATACACTTAACTTTTTTCTAGGGTCTGTTACAGATCCATGAAAAACCAGCAATGATGAACAAGCAGAAAGAGGTATTAGTTACATTTTGATTAGAATGGAAAACAGATGTGTGGTGATTAATCACATTCATGTTTAAACAAGCCCACCCTGGCACAACGAACATGAGGGTTAGTTCTGGCTCCTTCAATACACCTGAACATGCATCAGGTTACACCTTTGTTTTCACATCAGACTAAATGTATTAGGGCAAACTCAGACCTTCATTAACCCCCTAGAAAGCCCACAGCTAAAATTATATCCAATTTATACTTAGAAAATTTTAATTCAAAGCCTAAACTAGTGCAAGGGCCTGTGTGGATCACCACAATCATAAAGAACATGAACAAAAACAGTGCATGGAAAGGGAGTAAAGTGTGTTAATTCTCAGTTACTCAAAGCAGGTAAGAGTAGTTTCAGTTTTGAAGAACTGCCAAAGCAGCATCCAATACTGACTGGATAATATAAATTACAGATGAAACTCAGTGCAGAGAAGCATTACACATTTAAAAATAAAGAAAAATTGCTCAAACTTTCCATATTGAATTGAATTTTAGTCACTCAAAAGGTAGTCAGGTAACACCAGTTCTGTAGCAACTCTGGTTTTTAACTGCTCCAGAGCTAAGTGACCATGGGAATTATTTTGCAAGGAATGCAAAGCAAAGCAGAAAGCATCATTACAATAATATTTAAAGAAATTGTGTACCCACAGTTTCAATAGTGGTTACATTAAGGCCCTCAAACAGAACACAGCAGAACTGGAAAAGACAGAGAAGTGTAACGAGGTTAATGAATAGCAAATAATTGTTGAAGTCTTTTAAGGAAGCATCACGCAGTGAAGCCAGTCCAGCTTCCAGTGGAGGAATGGCCAACTTAGGTCATTCCTAAATCTTTTACAGGGATTTCCCACTCTTTACAGGGATTTTCACCCTGTAAAGAGATGATTTGGGGAGCGGGCGGGAGGGGAACAGAAAGAAACGGCTATTAAGCCTTCAACAGGAAGCTGAAGGTGAATTGGGAATTCCTTTTCCAATACAGCTACAGGGTATCGAATTAAAGTTTCGAGTCCAAAATAACTAAAAGAACTGGTCCCTCACCCGGAGTGCAGTTGGAATTCATACCTGTGATATTTCCTATACGTTAAAAGTTTGAAGGGTATCCTAAGAACAGCTGGGCAGGTTCCTGGAAGGAGAATCCACAGAGGGTGACCAACCGTAAAGACACCACCTCAAAGTCCCTGAAGCACAAAACTGCCAGAGGCTGGAAAGCACTCTGGTGGAACACTTGTGCTCTTCTTGTGTTCTTCAATTCAACAACTGTTAGCAGCTGTTGAAGAAAGAGGTGAGGGGATCAGAGAACTGGCCTAGGTGGACCTTTGATCTGATCCAGCAAGGCCATTTCATTATAAAGCCCAGCTATGATTCACTTCATGCTTGCCCATTCTTTGTAAGAGGGAAGATGAAAATCTTTCAGAAGTTATCTGTTGGTAATAACCTAAATATTTCTAGCAAATACTCCTCTGTGAAATAAAGTGATCACCTTCATAGTTTCTTTTGATCACGCAAGATAACATAAATTAGCTCTGCACTTACTTGCACTATACCTGCTGGCCATATGCGCTTGCAAGTCTGTATTTCATTAAAGCACAACAGCACGACAACGTACACACACCTTTCATACAACAGCTGCCTCCTGAGAATGCTCGGAGTTATTTCCAACTAAATTATCACCTGCTAATTTTTCCAAATCTGCAAACCCAGGCTGGAAAGGTTGGGTAGATTATTCTTCTTTCTATTTGGTTGCTAGGGATTAGAAAGCATTTTCATTTACTTTCTTTTTAGAAAACAGAATTTGTTCTGCTTTTTATCTCACTTGTTACCAAGGAATGCTCCCACAGATCCTGCCTGTAGACTTCCTGCATTCTAGTCACCCTGCACATGTGATTCAGCTGCTAAAGGGAATACCGTAACAGGCTTCAGGAGATAATCAGAGAGAAAGCATACTTAAAGAAAGGTGGCAATTAAAAAAAAAATAAAAAAATCCAGGCTTGAAGTTACTAGAGCTGGAAGGAGAGAATTAAGTGCCTAAATAACCAACATTGTTTTGCAGGTGCCCAGAGGTGTTCATCATCCCCTGCAAACGTATTGGCACACCACAGCCCTCCCACCTGCACAGTTCAGAGCGGTCAAAGTACCAGGCAGTTACCTAACTCAAGAGAGCATAAACATGAGACTGAGAAAACTGGGCTATTCATTAACAAGTCTTTAATGGAAGTCTTCCGAATCAAAATGCAAAATAAATGCTTGTCCTCAGGAGAATCTAGTTCTCAAAAAAACTTCCGTTTTTTTGTATTTGACCAAGACTGTCAAGGAGTTAAGCCTAAGGAACACAGTCTTAATTACATCAAAAAGAAAGAAATGAACCAGTCACTTGCAAGACATTTTAGGAATCAGTAAAAATCCAAAAAAAATTAACATTGTCTTGTTCCCCAGCGTGAATTTTGTTCAGTCCAATTTAAACCCCTGAAAGCCACAAGAAAGCTGCCTGCTTTATCAGCCAGAGGCAGGGGCTTGGGACACTTGGGTTCAGGGGGAAGAATCCAGGTGCTTCCTTGTAACATCAAAATACTCAATGCCTGAATCAGATATGGTGCTCCAAAATAGCAAACACAGAGCAAATACTCCATCTGCAACCGCTACTTTTACTGAGAAATTAAGAGTTTGACAAAAGTAAATTAAGAGCTTTCCTACATAATTTTGATGTTACTTAACCCCAAGGAATTAATGAAAAGAAAGGGCAAGCACATAGGAATTTGGGCTCTTTGTCCAAACCACGCTACTGTTTCTCTTCCTCAAAAAACAAGCTACCCCTGATAAGAAGCACTAGGGTTGTAACACATTCTTATCCTATCAACGAGGTAGGAAAGAGAAAAGCGAAGTGTCATGCATGCACAAGCACACAAAGAACAGTGTGGTACAAACCCCCAAGAGATACGATGAGGTCACTGGGATGTAGTTGCATTGCTGTAATGCTAGCTGTGACGTCATGTAACGAAGGCAGAATTGAATCACAGATTCATAGAATGGTTTGGGTTGGAATGGACCTCAAAGATCATCTAGTTCCAACCCCCCTGCCATTCATTGATAGGTGAAAGTCACAATTTCACTATCTAGCACGCAGCCAGCATGAAAGAGGTGAATGCTGACGCACACCACAGCCGCCTCCGATAAGGTATCGCATTTAAACACCCAGGACACGCAGCTGCCCTGAAAATAGATCCCTTGTTTTCTTGGTGGGGAGAGGGCTGGTACTGCTGCAGCCCGTCAAGTGTGTCTCTCTTCATTTTCCTTGTTATTCATAGGAAAGACAGGAAAGATCTTTCCAGCTGAGAGTTTAACGCCAAATTACCGCTGACCTGACCATGAAAGGGAGGGATGGGTGAGAGCCTGCGTACACGGCGCCTGGGCTGCCTGACCGCCTGCCACCGGCCCATCCGTCAACAGGCGGCACAGGCGCCGACAGGCAGCGGCCGCTTCTGGAAACTGCCGGCTACATGGCATCAGGCTCAGAAGATGACCGGGCAATAGAAAAATGTAACAGCAGCAACGGGGAGAGATGCCAAAAAGAAAAGAAATCCTCCTGTCGAGCGTCCGCAGTGTAACACGGTGGGCTCTGCAACACGGGAAGCAGCTCGTTTGCTCTGAGGGAGGTCGTGTCACAAACACCGTGCTGGGAAACAGAGTAAAACTAACTTTTCCCTTCACCTGGAAAGGGATGCGCCTGCAAATCTGATCTCCAGGAAACAGCCTGGAACAAATTATCAAAGAGCATCAGCTCATTTCAAGGATAAGACTGGAGCTTCACAAGGGTAAAATGGACCAACTCTGACCCCAAACTGCCTTACGGGAGGTGAGAATTTGCCCAAAGAGACAGTTGTGCCTCAACATCCAGAACTTCCACCTCAGTCCTAGCAAAGCACTTGGGCACAACCACAGAGCAGACACGGTCTCCATTTGCTTCTGCCCATAGGAGTGCTTAGAGCCAACAGAGGTAACTCATAGCCTGCATCTTACTTGCTCTTACCAAACCTCATTCCAGCGTAATTTCACATGAGTTATTCCAATAAGTCAATTTACATATACAAGTTACACATTAGATCCTGATAGAAACTGGGGAAAAAAGAAATCAGTGCAACTATTTTCAGAGCTTGGCAAAGAACTAGATTTTACTAAAAGTTGCTGTCATCCAAGAACAACTATCAGGACTCTGAAGCCACAAACCAGAAAGGGACAAGGGAGAGCACGTGAACCTCTCTGCCAGGCAGTTCCTCTCCATCATCTGTTCCCTTTATGGTCAATGAAACAAGAGCAGCTCAGGGCAGGAAGATAACTGACATGCTCTGAAGTGCCCTCGAGACAGGCTTTGCTCAGGGATGACAGAGGGAACCTAACGGCTAACACAGAGCCGCCAAGCTGCATGCCTGGCGTGACTGGGAAGCTGACAAGAAGAGGACTCGTGGCAGAGATACAGCAGTAAAGCTTCACTTAGAGGCACACTTTTTTCCCCTATGTGAACCATGGTTGAGAGCAACTCAAGGAATATGAAACAGAGGAGCTACATCCAGTGCCTTGAAGCTCCCTGTCAGCTGAATTCAGCTTGTAAGGCTCTTAACTCCTTTCCTGCAACAAAGAGAAGAGGGAGAAATTAAGTCCATGTTGTTTTCCTGTTAGGTTTTGGGTTGTTTTGTTTGGTTGGGTTTTTATAGTGCAGTTTTTTCTAGAATAAGAATAGGGGTTCTCAGTCACCCTAAACCAGATACAATTACAAAAATCCTTGTTCTGTGTAGCACACACTCTTCTGTTTGGTCTTTTGTTTTGGTTTTCCCTACAGAGAAATTTAGAAACTGTTCGGGCATTTCTGTGTTTGGATTGCTCACACTTCCTGCCTCCAGGACAAGCATCTGCAGGGGTAAGCTGGTAAGGGTGCTCGGCACCCTGAGCGAACAGGCAATTTGTCAGACACGTACTGCCAGCTCACTCATGTCCCTCTAGGTCCTTGATCTGGTACCAAATTATATGTGTTTTAGTAAATTTAAACCCAAAAAGATTCAACCTCATAGCTTTTAAGTTAGGAAAACTCCCTCTAAAGTCCTAGTAAAGATACTAAAATGACTGAACGTTGACTGATGAACCTGGAACATGCACTATTCAGAACAGAAAACCACACACAACACTTGAAGTACAGCTACCCAATATAAAACAGCATGACAGTAATGTGCAAACCACTAACCTCGGAGTGAAAACCCATGACACGCAGTCATTGCTATCAGAGTGCCCCACACTGCACTATCTAGGGTAGCCATGGGTGCTGGTGTACTCATCGCTTGGACTAACCTTCGGACAAAAGCGCAGCCAGGCTTTAGGGAGCATCCCTGGGGCTCCCTTTTCCCAGGGTAGACCACTCCTGTGAGTAATACAGTAGTGCCTGGCTATTCTGGCAAAGATACAAGGAGGATTTTACTTCCTCACCCACTCTTTTGGGATCTCATATTTTTAATATACCTGGAATTAATAAACACTGAACTGAGCAACATATGGCAGAACTCCTTTATGAGGGTTTTAACCAAAGTTTTACAGGATGCTGTTACATATGACACTGGACCTTTCCCGCAAACACACCCATGTTTTCTAGAGCAAGTTTTTCCTCAGTGCAACACCAAGCATTTCAGCATGACAGCAAAAGGAAAAAACAAGCAAAAAAAAGTAGGCAAGCCTCCCAATGTGTTCCTGATGCAGTTGCAGGGAGTCACTCACGCATGCTCTTCTAAGCAGCAAGAGGCAGAAAGGCAATGACAGCTGGCTGCCGTCTTGCTGGCACCATCATCATCCTCCCCTGCCTGGAACAGCTCGTCTGGCCCCCACACCCTGCAGAATAAGCTCTACTGCTAAAAGGGCTGAAAAAACCCCAGCCCTCAGGCAGGGGTGAGATGAATCCCAGGTCTCCTCCTGTGCCCAACCTGCCAAGAAGCTTTCCACACACTCAGCTGTCCAAGTCTCACAAAAAGTCAAGCAGTAAGCAAATCTTTTCCATTTGTTGCTGAACGCCTGTTCAGTGGGGTAGGTGTTTAGTCAGTGTTTAGACCAGTGAACCTAAATTTAAGATTATGGAACAAGTAAGGGACACCCCTAACAATTTATAGTTTACTCCTCAGGATATCAAGTTAACTCGATACACCAATTTTAGACATCCTGAAGCTGTAACTGGCCCATAACACTGAAGTGCAATCCTTGTCAACAACCATGGTGAGAAATAAACCCACAGAAAACAGGTTTTGTTTGGTTGGTTTTTTTGAAAGTACAGAGTTTACCAACACACTTCTCTTCATGTTTTAATAGTAGGGCCAGAGCTAAATATTTAATGTCTGAAAGGTTAAAAGAAACCTGATATTTAACTTCATACATACTAGACTCATCTCAAACCACTAAATATGAATTGACATGGCTTATGACATCCTACTACTTACAATAGTATCCTGCTCAGCCACAGTAACATCTGCTGGGGTTTTAAATTAAGAGGTTGAAACTTTATCTCTCTGGAGCTTAATTTTTTACATGCCTGAGTCTTAAACAGGAAAAAAGAATTAAAGAAGATGTTATCATTATTAAAATACAGATGCTGTACATAAAAAAACCCAAACTAACAGAAGGGTTACTTATGATTACAAGAGAAGAAAAGCTGTGAAATAAAGGAAGTCTTCTGCACTACATGATATTTTACAGTGCTTACAACATTGCCAATGAAATGCTCCCAAAAAATCCCGTATCTTTCTTCCTTTCCCAAACAGAGACACCATAATGCCCTCAACATCATGAAGCTTGTACAAGTACAAAACCATAACGATAATGAGTGGTGGGATTCCTCCACCACTGATGACCACATCTGACCATGGCACATTCTCAGCCCAAGATAAGCATTTCATCTAAATGTTTCTGAAGGCACCATAGCAATATTTTGCATTATAGTACACATTTTATTCTTGACACTGGGTGGATTTTGTGAATACTCCACTTAAAAGTCTTACAGAAGACAACATATGTTTCATCAGGGAACTGTGCCACCCATTTAAATAAAGCTTCTCAGTCTCTGCAGTATTTCTTTCAAGAAAGAAATAAATTGAGAGGCACCCTATTTACAAACTAAATCATCTTTATTTCTACAGAAATAAAAGCAGCTGCACATGAAAAAGACAAAAAGGATACGAGAGAATAACTGGATAGCTGAAGGCACGGAAAGAGCAGTGAACGTTATTTGAATGCCACGATGAAAACTTGACAACAGAGCAACTATTTATTGACTACTGAATTATGAGACAGTGCATTAAATATAACTTAACAGAGAAAAAAGTTAATAAACCAGACTAAAAAAATCAGTCTAATGATGTTACAAAACCACATGTATTTTATATCGACTTCCATTGTAAGACCGTGATGTAGTAACAAAACCCTCCTTTAAGTTTGTGTAAGGGCTGAAACAACATAAACCTGGTCTGAAAAGATGACACTCATATACTTGGCCTTGCAGTGAGCTCGCAAAAAATTAGCAAGTGGTATCCATTTTTGAAGCACCGTTGACCATGAGTTTGCACATTTTGCTTAATATTTTTAAAGATAAGCAGACTGAAGCAGACAAATAATGTTCAAACATGCATCTCCTGAACCTGTGTTTCAAACAACATGTGTACATTCTCTTTCCTAAGCTAATATGAAATTAATCATCATAAGGTCATCATCTGTGGTGTATTATAGACAAGTAACAGATCAAAACTGTCCATAGAGCAGAAATCAGACAAACGAGAAAAACCAACCATACAGAGCAGAGTACAGTCAGGGAAACATTTCTATTACATATAGGGAAACATTGCTATTTATTGCACAGCAGCTTACAACTTGGTAATTGGCGGGGGGGAGAGCGGAAATCAGCCCAGACATTGTATAGATTATTTGGTTTAGTTTTTTTGCTGGTACTAAAGAGGATATACAAGTTTTGCCTTATGGTAAAATTCCACCTTTTTGTAGGGCTTCCACTCGAAAGTATTACATGTAATGGTTCCATTCTGAAGATAAGCCTCCTTTCCATAGTAGCTTGATTCCTTGCTTTATGAACGAACACCACTTCTGCTCTTTTATTACACTAAAAGTATAGTATAGAAAAATAAGCATCACTGATCCAGTTCTTCACCCAAAAAAACTTTGGGAAGCAAGAGCCACACCTTGCATTACAGTCACTTCCAGAATCATTATGCAGTTCCTTAAATTTCAGCAAATCCAGAGATAAAAATCTACAGCTGAGCAAGATGAAGAACATCACATTTCTAAACACAAAAGCTAGTAGTCAAAACCTGTATACTTAATGTGGACACAGACTTTACTATACATGCTTAGAGACTGCTGGTAAATCAAAGCAAATTTTCTCAATGAATCTTAGAACATCTCAGGAAGGCAGGAACTGTGTTACCTAATTCCACTTGAGAAGAATCAGTATCTCTCCACCTTCCTCACAAAGGTGAGTAAATCAGTGGCAGGGCTGAGAACATCATCCCACCCAAAATACCAAGATTTCCTATTCCAAACCTACAGCTTTTAAGTAGCAGCTTCCCGAATTCTGTTCCAGAAGTTAGGCACTTAATTTTGTTTTGCTCTCACAAGTTTTGCAGGGAAAAGCTTAAAACAGCCCTGAGTGGTGCACAGTTTCAAGAGAACTCATCTGAACCCAATTGATTCGTTTGGTTGACACATTCTGTATAGAACAGGTTTATATGGAAGCAGGAAACAAATCATTCTGTTCTTTTGAGTGTAATGCTATTTTACTTGAAGATGTTTAATAGGAACTCCCCCCTCTACAGTTAAGTGTTTAAACGTGCTGTGCTTCAGCCTGAACACAGACCGTAAGAGTAAGAACTGATTTGGCCGTCAACACAGAGATCTATAAAGTAAGTAGGAAGTGCAAATAGCTAAAAAGGGAAACTACAACAAAACTAATAGAAAGGAAAATTACATGAAAACTAACAACAGCTATTGGTGTAAGCAGTTCCATCAAATTTGTTTGTTTTTTTTTATTGTATTTTCTTTTCATTTTAAGGAAACTACACAAACTCCTACATTTAATGAAATTTACGATACCTCCTTCAAGATTTGGGAACTTTTATGGTGAAGTAAAAGCAAGTTTGTCACATTCATACCTAGCTAATATGGCAGTAAGGATTTCTATAGATTCCTACCTTAGCAGGATGGCTACAGCCACCCCTCAGCAAGTCACACAAGTCCCAGTCAAATGACAGTCACAAGCTGTGATTTGTCAGAGACTGATGCGCGCAGGACAACCCCTGAGGTGAGAGACAGGCTGCATCAAGTACAAGCAATGCTGAAGGGGAGCTTTGCAGCTCAGTGTGGACCTGCAAAAACCCCAGTTACCCTGCAACGTCAGTAACAGAACAAGCTGATGAGGTTGCCTTGATCATGGAGTTTTGCAGCTCTGAAACTGATGTGCTGGTTCTCCAAACGTCCCCCTGCACAGTACTTTCAAAGCACTGGGCAAATGGCAATATGCAAAGAATAAAAGCATTACTGTATTTTGTTAGAATTTTTTCATCTTCAAAAACATATGTGGTTAGACCACACAAAAAAAATAAACAAAACTCTCCACTTAGAAAAATCCACATTCATTCATTAAAAAAAAGAAAAGTATCTGAAACAGATTTAATGGGCTTGCATTGAGGGGTGGAAAGCAAAGTATCATACTACTTATTTTCCCTCCTGGCTTTACAAGGAGATGGTTTCCTTTAACAAACCACTGAGGATGATGAGGACTTTTGTTTGTTTGTTCAGAAACAAGATTTGTTTTAAATGTCACTATGTTTTACGAGTCAAAAGTTGATTCCTCCTCCCTTGGAAATTTTTACATGTTGTAAGAAAAGAGACAATTATTATGGAAATCTAAGTTATCAAGGAAAAAAAAAGTTCAGAAGGAAGATACCCCAGTTCAGACATTTCACACTATTTCTACAGTACTTCCCAGTGCGAGTTGAGTCAGATAAGCTTTCACATTTTAACACAAAGCTTCCCAAGATGAGAAAAGCATCCCGCTAGCAGGCTCCACAGCAGTCCTTTCAAACCTGGAACAAGCCCCTTTGAAGCAGGAATCCACTGCTTTAAAGCAACAACCCACTGCTAATGGAGGCTTTATCTGTTCTGTGGCTTTTTAGTGGTTCTTCTTGCTGCAAAGTCTATTTTAAGGATTATAATTTAAATGAAATATGCAGAGACAGTTTTGGAAATTTCCCTGCTTTGTCTCAAACACCACCTGAAATCCTACAGGACTGCCCCAGAGGTTTCTCAGTGAGATCATGGAAGGCAAATCACAGGTTATGGGGAAGTGCAGTGGTTCATCCCATGAAAGAGGCTGACTAAAAGGCTGCATGAGGAGTACAAGGAAGTCTATCATTTCAGTTTAAAGAGGTGCACATTTCTAGAGCAAAACCACAAGTTATTTATATGGATAAATTTTCACAAAGCAATCTAATCTGGGAACCAGGGGATTTTACTTAGAGCATCTGTGTTCCACATTCTCAGGAAGGAAAATTTAAATAATGCTAAAAAGCTGAAAAAGGTATTTTTATCGTAGTCTTTGCAGCTATTTCATGTTTCACTCAAATTGAAAGAGAGCTGAACCAGATATCTCCAATCACATCTGGGAGCAGGCCCCAGTACTGTGCGCACTTTCTTAACTAGAACTCAAATTATTCTATTTAAAAAAGCCTAACCCTTAAAAAAAATAATAATCCCCCCAAGCTCTGGCATTCCTTTTCACATTTTTTCAATTTGTGTCATGTCAGTTTACATCTAATAAACATGTTGTTTATTATCTTCATTAAGCCAGGACTTTTACCAAGTTACAGCAAGAGTCATAGGAAGCCTATCACTATTACAAATCCATAATGCGTGCAGGATTCCTGTGCAGCACCATTAAATCCATTAATCACCATCTTTTCTGTCCCAATTATGCTAAGAAGATATTCGATAAAGCAATTTCAACTCACCTCTCTCCCTCCTGTTACCATCAGTGCAAAGAAGGCAAAACCACAGCGCTTCCGACAAATTCTCAAGGCACCTCTTCTGTTCCCTTTAAATTAAATCCGAATCGGTTGCACGTTTTGCTGAACTGCTAATGCCCTCCACATGTTCTGTCTCTCAAACTGAAAATGTTTTCTATTAGGAATGTCTAACATTGAGCAGAAAACTCTAAAATATCCTTCAAACAACCCAAAGCACCTCTCTTTCTTGAGACTTACATTTGAACATACCAATCGTTACTTGCCCAAATGAAGAGCTCAAAGAAAGGATCTAGTGTCACAATTAAGCTTCCTTTCGGAAAGGTTTTTAATTAGACTCTTGGTGTATTCAAAACTCCCTTACCAAAGAAAAAAAAAGCTGTTAATTTTAAATTCAATAAGCTATTTGTTTAAAAAAATAAAAAGAAATCAGACAGTTTTGGAGTATGAACTAAAGGAACTTCAGTGTCTATGGCTAGGAGAATCCTACTCGGGCGCTCCGCACACTGCAAACACACATATGCCCGACAGATGCCACATGCTAGCGATACCTGTAGGGAGAAGCATCTCAGGTGAGGCAGTACCAGTAACATGGGTGGCAGGCACGAGCTTAACTCTGCCCTCAGAGAATGAAACACAACACAGTTTCCTTAACCAAAACTAAACTCTCTTCTACACATCAACGTTGTACTTACAAAATGACACATGATGTATTTTTCCCCACTGCTGTCCCTGTACCTTAATTTCTCTGCAACAAAGCACCAGATACAGTGAGTGACTAGAGATGTGACTTAGTCTTCAGGAAAGCGCTGTGGTTCCACCAGGGAGGAACTCATACCTCAAGCACCTGGAGGGACAAGTCCTACAAGAAGGTTCGATATATGCATAAACAGTTGCAGGACTTAATCGTATCTACTGTACTACCTGCAACAAGTGCGCATCATGGATAACAGAAGGGAAACTTATACGTTCCCTCAGGCATCCCAGAAGAAAAGGAGCTTGAGAAGATATTTACGGCTACATTTCATAAGACATCAAGAGCGAGATGATGTCAAAAAGACAATGCAAAGAGCTGCATGGCAAGGCTGGGTTATTGGTGCTGATGCTGGTGGTTGAAGTAGACGCCTTCAAACAGGGGCTAGAAATGGCTGCCATGCTGCTTAGGTGGGGGAGGTCGGTTGGACTGGATGATCCTTGAGGTCTTTTCCAACCTTAATGATTCTATTCTATTCTATCCCATACTGGGGAATAATCCACTGCTGAGCACCCGCGGAAGGCTGGGCACGCGGTGTATCACTGAGGCACTGTGCCCCAGCAAACCTGCAACTGCCTATGTGCAAAAGCCAAGAGTCCGGGATTATAAAATGGTTATAATGACTAAAAATGAAGCTAAACTATGCATTTAGCAAGATTCCTGTAATAATAGCCTTGCACACCAATTGGGGAACTACCTGGCTCAAGCTATGAAACTTAATACACACAAATATCTATGCAAATTATTATTTCTAATCTATAGAGAGATAAAAGCAAGACACTGCATAAATACAGGAAGAAGCTATAACCATACAAAAAAATAATTTTATAATAAAAAATTAAATAACCAATTGAGGTGCGGTGGGGTTTTTTTGAGGTTTTCTTTTTTTAAATAATAAACTGACACAGAAGACAAGTAAAATTCAAAATACACCTTGCAACATTCGCTGACCTTCTAAACTACAGTACTCTGAGCAATCCCGGGCCAATACCTGTATCCAGAATTACACCAGCCTTTGTTATTTACATTCTTATTGTGTTACATTGTAACAACACCTGCAGCTCATGTCAAATTTCTTTTGGCAGAACCATTCTAAGTCACTGTCATGGGTCCCTGTTCAAACCTCATTCTCAGTACTGAGTGCAACACTCCTGACTCCCCATCACTGGCCTATGTTTTAAAAGAGGATGTGGGACTCTTAGGATAAATACTGCATCCAGACAGGTAAGAGCAAATGGTCCCTTTTCCCTCAAGGACCTCAGATTTTGAGAGAAAACTACCAAGAAGCAGTGAGCAGACAAATGAAGCAGCAGCCGCAAACAGAGCTGTCCAAGCAAGGACATGGCGAACAAAACCAAGTCACTTTCCAAGATCTTTAAAATTTCACTGTCAAATTCTTGCTTGGACTAAAACCTTCCATTTAGTCTCAGGGGCTGAAGCTTTTGACACTGCTGATGTTATCCCTGTAAAGTTACAACCTCATTTATATTGAACTTTGTCAAGGCTTCAGCTGTGCCCTGCAATTGTTAAATACATACAAATTAAAATTACGTTAAGACACAACTAAATACAAACAAGGGAAGTCATTTGGCTGCCAAAAATACTGGAAAGACTTTTCCCACAGGGTATTAACTCACGATAAATCTAATTTGAATAAAAGGTCAAGTTGGACACATTGTAGAAAATTAATAAAAAATTGACATCATGCAATTTAAGGACTGATCTTCCTCCACTAAGGTCTTAACATCAACAAGTACAAAAGTACATCTATAATTTTCAGTTACTTATGTTCTATGAAGCAAACAGGTTTCAGAATAATCTTTTAATATAAGAGAACATTGTAAATGTTAGTTATTATTAAAGCCACTTAAATATTATTTTTTAAATATTCTCCATGCTTAAAATTCTTAGTTTGAATGTAAGACAAGAACTCAAATTGAAAGAAAAAAAGAAAGTATGAATGCATTAAATTGAGTGAGATGCTTAAGAGTGACTGGTATCCAATAGGGCAGAAAATACCACACCCTAACAACTTCCACACTCAAGTTAAGCTTTATTCCTTCCCTGCCCTGCTTAAAACAAAACAAAAAAAACCGCACCCCACTGGACATGGGACTTGCTAAAGCTTCCCAAGTCTGATAAAACATTGGCCTGTAGTCAATACATCCTCTGACACTAAAGTCAAATGCATTCCCTGGAGATTTGTAGTCACTAATGATGGAAAACTTTATCTAGACATCAGAACATAAACACTTGTGTATTTCCCACAATTTAAAAGTACAAGATGTTAGGGTGAAGGGAAAAAAAAAATTGGTTCAAATTCCAAATGGGAGAGTTTATGACAGGAAAACTATTTCTTTACACCTCTCAGGTTGTCAGAGCAACATAAAACCTTGAATGCAAGGATGACGGGAGGCTCTGCTGCAAGGGCATTACAGGACAAACCTCATCTTCTCATAAAGCAGTCCCAGCTACCTACGGGGGACTGTGCAGAGTCAGTAGCACTGCTAACCGCAACGCTTTCCGAGGATATTGTGAAGACTGAAAGAAAATAGCCAAAGCAAGACAGTTTTATCCCACGTAACACCATCTCAGATTGCTCTAGCTCCTGGCTTCTGCTCCAAATATGCAACACATCTTTTAACCTCCAATCTAACGCTTATATTTAAAAAATAAGACATTAACAGGCAGCTGATGTGAAAGTACACACAAGATGGAAAAAAGTACCCACTGTACAAGTGAAACAACCCTCCTACTCTGTTGAAAAGTTTAACTGCCAGACATAGGTCACCAGATGAGGCCAGTACTAAGCACTGCAGAGTCCCTGACTCTCTCAAACTATTGCATCCCAAAAAGAAGATACATTTGATATGTAGAAATGAAAAAGAAAGGAACAGAAAAACTACATTACATCAAGCTACAGGCTGAAACAAAAACTTATCCTTAAAATCTAAACTTCAGCGGAGGGGTGTAGGGGGTGTGTTGGAAATTAGAACCAGATCTTGCATTTGGCTTTTCTGCCTGTAACGAACCAAGCGAAAAGTCCATATCCAAACACCTCTGCTCTATGTGTTGAAATCTGGACTCAAGTTTTGCGGCCTGGCTTCCACTGTGCTCACCGCTGAATGCATCACCGCTGCCAGAGAGCAGCGGCACCTTCATAAGCTTCGTCATACAGAAACAATTAAAATACATGCACAGTAACACGCCTAATTGCCCACAGTGACCTTGAATGCAAACAGGTAACAACAAAGCAACCACACATGGAACCTCAGAACCTGGTGTGCTACAATTCCTCATGGCTGCACTCTGGAGAAGTGGGATTTTTTTTTTATTTTTTTTTTTTTAAAAAAAACCAAAAATTGTTTTTATAAAACCTCACTCCAGGAAACATATGAAATCTTGTCTTGCTGCACTGGCCTTTTTGCCAAAGATATTCCCAGACCTAACAAGAACAAGCTTCTCCAAGCTGTTCTTAATTTTATTCACATTTATAAATCAGCCTAGACTCTGCAGCATCTCTGTTTCTCCTCTAATACTTAACACGTAGGCTTGCTCTACTGTACTTCTTCAAGCCAACGGTAGTAGTAGAGAAGAATCTGTTCCTGCGTGAGGCAGCCTAGAAATCGCTCTCAATGGGAGGTATTCGAGGAATTCTGTAGGTTGCTTATGCTCAGTTCAAATTCCCAGAAAGGCCACTTCATAACATGTCCTGGGGGCAGGGGAAAGTAGTTTAGTTGCATGTAAAGCCTGAATCCTCCCACAGCAGTAGCACTGTGGCAGTAATACAGAACTTAGACTTTCTCCTCTTCCTTTTATTGAAAGTATCTCAATGCTTCAGCTACGATCTCTTGAAACAAAATCAACTGTGAGCTAAACATATTAGGGTATTCAATCTACTATGGAGAAGTTGAAAACAAACCAGGCGACTGTGGCACACGCATATAGGATTTTTTGAGGGTTTTTTTGGTTTTTTTTTTAAACCTGCCACTCATAACATCTATCATAGTATCACCAGAACACGAGCATTAGCTTTGCCACGAACAGTTGGCGAAACACACTGTTCTGCAGAACCCTGGAGAACATGTTCACGTCATCACAGCACATCAGCCTCCGTTTACGCAGTCTTAAAGCTCCTATGACATGCACATTACTACTTTCATTAGACTTCTCATGACACCATTGTTTTAACCAGAGTTATCAAGACACTGATAATGACAATGACAAATACATGGCCAATATCTGCAAGATGTGAAGTAATAAACATTACATGCTATTAAAATGCAGCTGTCAGCCAACAACTCTTCAGATCCCCTTCCCAACTCAGAATACTCTTCTTCAGGCACACACAAAGGCTGTGGCAAGACAGATGATCCAAGATTCTCCGAAGTACCCCTAACCATCACAGTTCACTGTCAAATCCTATACTCTCCTGGGCTGTTTAACATACTTTAAGGGAAATGTAACTAACATAACCTAAATCTAGCACACAACAAAGCAAGCAATTTACCATAATCTTTAACTTGGAACACAGCAAGCATGATTCATACTCCTCAGATTTGCTTCTCAAAGATGGATTCTATTTATCTGTTCTCTTTCAGGCATGTGGAACTTTACTTACCAATGCAGGCATGGACTCTAACCGACAGCTGTGTCCTCAGAATTATACTGTGCTTCTTGCCCCTCCTAAAAAGAGAAGAAAAATATATAAAGGTGTAGGGAGGAAACAGAGGAGTTGGAAGTGAAGTTGAGCCTACAAAAAAAGGTGAGGGAAGGTATTACGAGTTCTGTCTTTGTTTCACATCATCTAACTATTTTAATTGGCAATAAATTAATTTTACGCAGATCATGCATGTTTTGCCTACAAGAGCGTTGGTAAATGATCTGCCCATCTTTATTTTAAAGAAGTTTTTTCCATCTTTTTTCCATCCCTTCTGTTGAGGAGGGGGAGCAAGGGACCAGCTGGATGGGCAGCTGGCCAAGTCAGCCCACCACAATCACCCTCTAGAAACTCAGAGAAGTAGCAAGTGATGACTGCACATTTTAATTTTCACATAAATATTTTAAAGCTAGGCATAATAGAGTATGAAAAGAAAATACAACATCAAACAAGAGGTTGCTTACACATTTTTACAAATCTGTTCATGTACCCCAACGGGTCCTGAAAGCACAAAGATCTGTTTTTCATGCCATAAGGCAAAATTGAGTCCTCCGTCACACTGGCACTGTCTCAGTTTCATCCTGGTCTTAAATAGAATGACTTTCTCTTCATTAGCTGCTAAATTTCTCATTTGTTTTTTAGACAAATTACATATTAGATGTATCTTTCCAATCTGGACAAGAGCACCATTCTTGATTTCTAGGCACTCCACCTGCAAACTGACATTGGGACACAGCAAGCACCTTGCCACCGCACCCAAATCTGCTCACTTAATGGAAGACAGGAAATTAAGGAAAGTGAAATGTCTCTTCCTTTTGTACAGCAGCATGCTCCTTCTCTTTTCTCTGAAATTAATGATGCAATTTCTGAACAACCAGCTCTAGGCGGCCCCACTTGAGCAGGGTGGTTGGACCAGATGACCTCCAGAGGTCCCTTCCAACCTCAACCCTTCCATGATTCTGTGAATTTATCGTGGGAAAACATGCAGTAAGCAAAACTGTTTTTAGAACACATTCAGATGCAGCTTAGTTTGTGTCATGTGAACCCTAGACCCATTTCTATATACAAATTAAAAGCAAATTAAAAACCAGGACAACCTTCCTCAATTATATGCATTATGATTCTGCTGAGAGATTTCAAGGACAACCCTTTTGCACAGACACCCAGCAGAATTTCCCACTGGCTGTAAATTCATCAGAACCAACAACTATTTTCCAGAAAACACTTTGCTGTATTCCTGCCTACAGTTGTTTTGAGGAACAAGAATATTTTTAATTAATTTAAGCAAGAAAAGCACATGTTTTATACCATCGCCCAAAAGATTTGCAGGGAAATGCAGGTCGGTGAAGCAGTGACAAATATTTTTATAAAAGTATCACTCGCAGAAGGACACAGGAAAAGCAGCCACCCAATACAGTAAGTAGCTGTAAAAACTGCTTTGTGTGGAACTATGTACCTGGTAATGAAGGACTGTTCCAGTTTCAGAATGGTAACCTTTCTCTATAGGTTAAAAAACCAAAACAAAACCCTTTAAATGAAATTGCACTTTCATTCTGCACTTTCAATCCGTCTGCTTATTCGGAGAAAGAAGAAAAATGAAAATGAGAAACACAGTCCTATGGGAGAGGAGGTCCCAGGGAGGTGAGGTTATCAAAAATGAAAGACTAGAAAGAAGATCAAGAACCTCTGAAAGATGACCAAAGAATCTGGTAAGCCACTAACTAGGCTGCCCCTACTCACATCAAGAAGCCTATTTCATGGGCCCTCTGGCTTATTTTTTTCAGCTGTTCCTCCCCCATGTGGTTTGTTTGGTTTTTTGCATTTCTTTTGGGAGAGCGGGGGCATGAGCACCCAGGAGTCTTGAGCAACTTGGTCTAAACCAGTCTTTCACTACCAATCTTGCCCTTTACTACACCCCCTGCTCTCCCCAACACCTGATTTAGTACAGAAAGCTGCTTCTCTTGACCTCCCTTTGCTTGATGGACTTGTTTGCCAAGCCTCATGCAGGGGCAGTCTCATTTAAAAGGGAACACCACAGAGATAAAAACGACTATGATGTGCTGTGATCCTTCATATATGCTCCTCATTCCTTGTGTCACTGAAACCTTTGGAAATGGGAAGTAATTTTGCTAAAATATTTGGGTTAGATGTTCTCTTCCATGAAATTACCTACAACTGCTAAGCTGCAGTTGTATCCTTCCTGTTACTAGACAAGGAAAGAACAAACTAATGCAGCATGCAATCAACACAACAGCTAAACATCTCCTCTGATCTCAAGGAGTTAAAGCTGGTGGCTACCTAAAGCACCCATCCTCAAAGGCAATATCTCACCTTAAGGCTCCAAAACAGCTGTGCAATTAAATATCTCCTGCTATATACAGCCTCAAATGCATGAGTAAGCCCACTGACCTTGACAGAACTACTCATAGGCTATTCAAACTTGAAAGCATGGGTTTTCGAACACGGAAAAATGACCTATTTCAAAGGCAAGTAACTTGTAGCACATTCATTTCATGGTCCATAATTCATTTTATTACAGATGCGTAAAGAGAAGGGCACCAGTTTGCCTAATATAATTATTTTTTTTGTTTAAAAGGGGCAAAAAAAACACTAAGAAAAAAACTCCAAAAACAAAACAACCAAAAAACACACAGCAAAAACCCACCACAAACCCAACATTAAATTTCAGACCAATTTCTTAACAATGCCAGCTGAAACCCCATTCCCCAGAAACACCAATGAAGTAATTCAAAACTAAAGAGAGAAATTCAGTGAGGAAGAAGCTAATGGCAAAAGAAGTAGAGGTGCAAGTCAGCAGAGGAATGTGGAGATAGTGACACAGGAGGAAGGTTCTAAGAATTAAGCCGGGACAGAAGCAAAACAGTGTGAGAGAAATAAGGACAAGCCCTCCCTGACCTTATTCCTTTACACCGAACAAAAGGCTCTACCTGTAGCTGGGGTGAATTTTCCATCACAGGCATTACATTTGCTGGAAAATCCTAAGGGACAAGGAACTTACCTGCAATGTTGGGCAGCTTTAAAACTTGCTCTCACTGCAGCTGAATAGTTTTTCTTTCATGATTATACCAAAACTCTTATCCATTGATTTAAAGCCACTGTGAAGCTCAGTTTTAATATAATTCCTGCTGCTGTCTCCAATTCTTTATGTTAATGTGTAGCCTCTCTTACCCAAATCAAAGGCTCATTGAGATTTTTGAGACAAAGAAAGCTTGATCCTTTTTCTAGAAAACATCACTAACTACCAGTAAACAACAAAGGCAGAGGATAGGAAACAAAAGAGACTGTGCTCACCGACCGATTACATATATAAAGTAGTATCAGGTTTTTATAAATAACATAATACTAATGGTAGCATTATATATGAGATTTCAATGCCTGCACACGGAAAATTTATTTTAAACACTTATTTACCTTCCACCAAGTCAGTGGCATGGTAACCTGCTCATTTAGGGTAGTGATCCCCGAATTCCTCCAGAAGTGTATTTCCTATTATCAGACAATTATCAGGCATAAGATTGTATATAGCTTTCACATTTCTAATTGAAAACAATTTTTTTAGAGATATTTGACATATCTTTCTTCATTTAATAAGATCAGTAATGCATTGATCAAGCATGAAGGATAGGAGTTTTGATATCTTTTGGTCAGAAATAAAACTGAATTCTTTCCCCCTCCACCTCCCCTTGCATAGGTAAGAAGTATGAAGAATGACTGATGTTTTGGGTTTTTTTGCCTCCAAGATTTAGTTTAGAAGACTAGTAAAACAAATATAAAGCTCACCTCTTGCAGTTTCACAGATTATTTACTAAGAGCAGACAGACTACTTTCCAATTCCTGGTACCACAAGGAGAACATTAAGGATAGAATCAGCCCTGGCACAAATTCAGGAAAGCATATAAACATATGGAACTTGCAAAAAAGAACCTAATATCCCTTTAGAGAAGTGGGGAAGGAAGAAGCCCAATGTTCTGCCACCTGCACATCCATACACAGATGGAAAAGTTGGATCCTATATCCACAACTTGAGTTTCTAGGTATTGTCATGGGATATATAATAGAGGAACTTACTCCAAACCTTTAGCACACATAACGGTATACTTTAAAGCGTTCCTGAGATGTGGTTGTCATGCTGAAATTCAACTATATAAACCATTGTCATCCTTGCTCTACACCGTCCATAATTCCCACTTGCAACCAATCACATAATCTATCTTATTTCCAAAGAATTCAGGACGCAGCTTTAATTTTTCAGTGACCTAAATCCCAGAGATATCAGTAAATACTTCAAACTACAAAATTAAAAACAAACAAAATCAACAAACAGTATATCACTTCTTGTTTAATTTCAGCAAGTATCTATAAAGAGTGAGAAATGTATAGGGTATTTTATTGTTGCAATGACTGGAAGCTGAAAGTGACATTGATGACATTTTGGTAGATATATCCAGTTAATAATAAGCCTTTGCCACAATCTCAAGCTCTTTCTGACAGCAATCTGACAGTGTTGGAATCTATCCTGCCTCTGGAAGTCCCTTCTTTCTATTTCTGTGAAAGCAGAAAATGGAAAAAAAAATTGACAAGAGTTTGCTTTCTGATCTCAGAACAGTAATTGTAAAGGGAAAGGAAGCCTACGTAGTCAGCCATATTATTCCTCCCATGCTGAAAAAAAAATAAATCAATCAACTAAAAAATTGCTACTGTCTTAAAGTAACATAAGAGGCGTTATTATCATGGTATTCTTCGGTGCTTCATCTGTCTGCAACGTATGCTGACTTTGCCAGCTCTCTACTGAAAGCTACATGTCTGTGGTGATCTGCTGGAAAAAGTAGACAGGAAGTACTGCTCAGAGTGAAGGAGCACAAGGACTTAAAAAATCAGCACCATTATAAGCCTTCTTGAGATTCAGGCTCATTATAGTTTAATACAGTTTCCCCTCTTCTAAAAATCTAATGCATTATACACCTCAGTATAAACAATACTGGGTTTTTTGTAGTTCTCCAAGCTTCAACAGTGGTGCTACTTCTCTGTCTACCTCACCCCACCCACCCAACTCCCCACCCTCCCCAAGACCTGAAAATTTTGAGCAAGCTTTCTTCTACAAGTTCTGTTCTACAGTACATGAAGATGAGCAAAGGGCTGGAGCACCTCTCCTATGAGGACAGGCATGGAAAGTTGGCCTTGTTCAGCTTGGAGAAGAGAAGGCTCTGGGGAGACCTTATAGCAGCCTTCCAGCATCTAAAAAGGGCCTACAGGAAAACTGGAGAGGGGCTGTTTACAAGGGCAGGCAGTGACAGGACAAGGGGGAATGGGTTTAAACTGAAGGAGGGTAGATTTAGATTGGATATAAGGAAGAAATTCTTCCCTGTGAGGGTAGTGAGGCACTGGAACAGGTTGCCCAGAGAAGCTGTGGATGCCCCCTCCGTGGAAGAGTTCAAGGCCAGGCTGGATGGGGTTTTGGGCAGCCTGGTCTACTGGAGGGTGTCCCTACCCATGACAGTGGGGCTGGTACTAGGTGATCTTCGAGGTCCCTTCCAGCCCAAACCATTCTGTAATTCTATGAAAACATTTTCATTGTTTACTATGAATTGGTAGAGTTACTCAATTACTAAGTTGAAGTTAGTTTTCAAGCAGCCTATACTATCTTTGGGATAAACAGGCAACAGCCCTTGGTGATAGTGTAGTATGATGAAAACAACCAGTTGTTTCAGGAGAGGCTTAGAACAAGGTAAACTGATGCCTTGTCGATCTAGTATCACCTAGTTTAGGCTTGGACAGCATATAAAGTCAGCCTAACATGACAACTTATCCTATAACAATTCTACATCTACTTCTGCCTGATGTAACAACCTAACCACTATGAAAACCTGCTTAACACAGAAGCTGCTCTTAGTGGAAAGTTCTCAAAGCACACACGCCTAACACATGCTTCAAATTTTGTTACAGCCTCTCATTGGTTTCCTGGTGGACCATCAACCTTCTCCAATAATCAACATCTGTGTTTTTTCAAGAAAAGTCGCTTAATGAGAACAGCATCCAACAACAATCCATAAGCTGAAGAAGGTGCCACTGACTCCCATGAGAAAAGCATAGACAACAGCACGTCCCCAGAATCAAATGTATGGCAGCAGACACGCTCTGGAGTGCGTTATTTTTGCAACTGGCTTTCACATTTTCATTTCAGCACCTATGCATTTCCATCTTTACTTGCACACCTTTTCGGCAGTGGAAAACATTTTTTCTCCAATGGGGTACTGAGTCACAGTCAGTCGCTTCATAGCTTAAGGTACTCCACATCAGCAGTGGAAAACAAACTATTCCTTGTTGAATGCATAAGGGCTGAAATTTTTGCCAGAGTTCAAGCACTCAAGTCTATCAGGTTTTCCCTGAAAAGATCTGCAAGCCAGCACACACAATAAGGAAAGTGTTTCTTAACCTGCTATTAATCAGACAGCATAAATCCTAGGCTTTGATTTCAAAGCTGTTAAGATATGGTTTGACTGCAGTTTCAATACGATATGCTTCTCCATTCAACTGCAGACTCAAGAGATGCAAAAAATTCTGACACTTAAAAAAAGTTGTATAAAAGCCAAGTCTTTTGAGAGAGCGTGAGAGCACACATGTGCATGGAGAAAGGAATTAAGAATCTCTCTGAAAGTCACCCGAAAATCTTATCCAAACAAATAACCTTTTTGAAGTTCTTCACAGATCATCATCCAGCAATCCAACTGTCATGTTCAAGCTCATATTATTCTCATTGAATAATGGAAACAAAGGAGCTCAGGAAATAAATTCAAATTAAAAAAAATGTAGTGCTAAGATTCACCTTCAATACACTTCAAATGGATGACAGGACTAGTAACCCGTTCTAGTACATGGCAGACAGTTGGAGACACACGCACTCATCTTCAAGGGAAGTCAGTGGACTTTCCTTTCTTACCTCAGTTTTTCCATCTAAGAACTTAGCGTGAAGTCAGAATGTGTCCACATCCTGTTCTTGCAATACACTTGCAAGTCATCTTATCATTTAACATAGTGGGTTTATTCAGAGCATTCCTGAACCATAACTGTTGTGGTTCAGCCCCAGCCAGCAGCTGAGCACCACGCAGCCGCTTACTCACCCCTCCTCAGCAGGATGGGGAGGAGAATAGGAACAACAAAGGGGGAGCCTCCTCAAGGTGAGATACCGACCCCTTAACTGGCCAGCAAAGGGAGAGGGGAACAGCGACACAGCAGCAGTAGTTATACTGGCATGTACACAAGCGCGATGGGCAACACAGCACTTTACCGACCGACCCACCGGACCAGCCGCTCACCCCCAGTCAGCCCATCCCAGAGCAGCACTGGCCCTTGCCTCCCGGCCAGCCCCTTTTATGGGGGGCATGGGGGACACATGGTACTGAATAGCCCCGAGCAGCTCGGCTCACCTGGCCCAGCTACTGAAAATTAATCCTATCCTGGCCAAAGCCAGGACAATAACACATTTACGAAAGTAAAATTTGACAAGAGTGGATAAGAATAAGTAAACAGAGACTATTCAGATGCTTGTTCACTCTTCATTTAAAATAAGATATTAAAATTTGCTACTCCAGGTACAAACAATCCCAATGGTATATTCCCTAAACAAAATCTGGGCAGGCAAAATCTTGCAGATCATTAACAACAGCATGCAAAGAAACAACGGATGCTGATACCTGTACATGTTTCTACCCTCACCAATTATTCCAAAGTCATGTTCCGTGTTTGCCAATGTGAATTTAACAATTAACTGCCTCATTCCCTACTAACAACCTGTATACCATGCAAAAATTTACATGTAAATGTCAAGGATAGGAAGAGCACCCTTGCTGACACAGCCTTGCTTGTGTCACTGCAAGTAAGGGCTACATACATACAAGCTGTCACTATGAGGGGCTGGGTTTTTAGATCCACCTACTCTTCCCAAGCACAACATTTACTAGGCAGTTTTCGTCTTTTCTTTTCCTCCCTTTTTAAATGCAAATGAAATTGGATGGAAGGAGAAGGAAGAAGTGAGAAACTCAAAAGGGTCAAGTGAAACATTCAATGGATTTACCAAGTATGTGTTATAAGCCACATTAATAGTGCATAATTATTTATTACTAATGTATTTCAAACATATGTCAGTAACAGTTTGGGTGGAGTCTTCTGTGTACCTCACCACAAGGCAATGATTTTTGCCAAAGACAATGAATCACTTTCACACACTATGAAATGCAGCAAGTTGAAATCAAGGCAAGATTTGTTGCATTTGTCCTTTTTAGCCCGTTCTGTGCAAGCAAAGCCCAGAAGATGGAAAATGAGAATGCCCTCCCCACTGCCTTCCCCTACTTTCTGAATCATCATGCTGGTTACTTCTCAGTTGTTAATGGCTCAATTTCCACATATTAGAACAATAACTTCTAACAGCCCCTAAAATATTTGAGGGTTGACTGCTGCCTTCGCAGTCAGCAAGTAACCATTTTTGAAGAGCTGTCCTTATTAATGAAAAAAGCTGTGTCCCTTCCCACCTCAAAAGCTCAAACCATTCTTAATTTTTTCAGCAGGAAGTTTATCCTGTCATTTTGTGAAACTAATAGCATGATCATTTAAATCTCCGATTTTGCGTTAAAAAAAACTTTGAGTTGGCAAATGGTGAAGAGATTTGCATTTAAAGTGCTATTTTAAGATATACTGCTTCTAGGTAAAACACAAAAACAGAAGGCTGGTTTCATCACTTCTTGTCAACCTTACATCACGTTCTTCTGAAGAGATGGCACATTGCTTGCCCAACACTTTCCATTTTTTAGCTTAGATATTTCCCACTGCTATCAGGAGCTCTCAAGCTCTGGTTGCACGTTCCTCCCAGGCATCTTTACACTAGGTACCTTCTGGTCATTTGGTTTAGTTCACATTACATTTGGATTTTCATTTAAAACCTCCTTGCACTTGGATCAACAAGTGCTGTTGGGAAAAAAAAATCAACCACACACAATAACCAAAAATGGTACTGAGAACTTACAAAACAAAGGGACAAAGAAGAAAGTAAAATGAATGATCCCCAGTTGGGTCACCTGATACTTCTACCTCTTCAGGCAAAGGTTTCCTCTGGTGCTCCCAGCCACATCATGGGACCCACAGTTTTGGGTCCAGGAGAACAAAGTGTCAGACTAACTTCATTAGAAAAATTCCAGTAACAGAGCAGAAGCAAAGGGCACCTGCACAAGCACTTCTTTCTCACAAGGATCTTAATTCTTATTTAAGGTATCAAGAAGGGCTCTAAATTTTTCATAAGTAAAATAATCAAAAAAACTGAGTTAAATAGTTTGGAAAAAGTAGCTTTAATTTTTCGTACTTTTCCCTTCTACTAGAAATCATTCTGTAATATTTTGAGAGAAAACCCCCTATCTTTTATGATTTTTCCAATGTAAATGATGAATCTATGCAGATATCAACCTGAAGAAGAGACTTTCCAAAGCAACACAAAACACATTTCGAAGTGATGTCCTACTAGTTTAACTGGCCAATTACACTCTCTCTCAGGATGTAATCAGTTTAACCAGACTCAGCAAGAACTATTTTAAAACTGTCCCACTTTGCAGTAGGACATGCATGTGTGTGTGTACACAAAAATAAATCCTACTTTGCATTGATCAATATGCTTCTTTGCGTCTCTGCTTCTCAGAAGTTTTCCATCAGCACCATATTTGGCAAGGGCTCCTTTGTAACTTGATATACAAGTTCTTAAATACAACACTTTGCCCTCAGGCCACTTATTTCTCCATACTAATTCAATTTAGGAAATTGGCTTTGCATTTATTGCTGGGCCATCAATGCTTTTGCTAGCGAGCAAAATTACTGAGCAGTAAACGTGAAATAAATTAATATTTCGCTGTACCGATGGGGTCTTAACCCTGGTGGAGGTCACTAGTTTTCATGGCTTCATTACTGAAGATTACACACATATTTACAGTGGTTTAAGCTGTTAGCTCACCACTGAGGGTTAAATTGAAGACACTTATTTTTATCAGAAGCAGATTAGTACCTTAGGTTAGTCAGTGGTAAAACAAACACACACCCCCCACACACCAAGCACAGACAGATGAATTCCCATAGGATAAACTGAGTGTGAGCTTGCCTACACACATCTACGCCGTGTTTACCACGGGGTAGGAGCATGAACACGAATAGCTGCTGTGGAATAGGAAGTGTAGCAAGTTCACAGCTTTTACTAATTACCCAGCACAAACTCACTCGGCTGCGCGCAATCGCGCTGCAATTCTACATCCGTTTGCAAGCTGCAGCAGCAGACGGCGGATGCACCCGGTGGTGGTGGTGGTGTTCAAGGTTTAGACCCTCAAATCAACAGTTTTACTTGCAACAGGAGTGAATTCAGAGCAGTCTTACAGCGCTTTCTGGCAACCCTACCTGAAGCCCTGCAGATGATCTGTTTATGGAGAGAGGAAGGGATTTCCTCCTCATGAATTGAAGAGAAACACATTTCCAAGGCTCGAGAGTTGCTCACTTAACTTATAACCTTGTCATCGATGAGGAGGGCAGAGTGCAAACACAGCTTTTAAGGACCTTCAATGTTAATAAAATTAAATGTTTTTAAATGAAACATCTGGCATCAGCTGTTTCTATAAGCTGTTTTTATTTAAATTTCCACCCTAAAATACTGGGCTCCTCAGCTATTTTCACATGTAAACCTGAATGCCAAATTAGACTATCTTAAAAAAAGGTTGTCCTAGGAAAAAAACGTAAGAATTATTCAAACACTTTTTGGTTTGGCACTGTATTTGGTATGTAATGTGCTGGAAGAGAGCTATGCACAACACTATTTTTGCAATACATTTTGCAATGGAAATAATTTTTGAGAAAAAGCACTGTTACTGCATTCATTTGCCAGCAGTAATCACTAGAATTCAAAAAGCAGATCTTCAAATATTTCCACAGATACCTTGGTACAGATGTAGATTTTTCCCTTGACAATAGAGAGCTGTGCATAAACTCTGGGGCAACATGGGGGAGAAGGAGACACAGCTGTTTCAGTGTCAACAACCACAAGCTATAAAATCATGAGTCAAACCTCTCAAAAACCCAACAGAAAAACACCCTCATCAAAAAACACACTCACAAAAAAAACCCACAGGACAAAAACAGACCACAGAACGTGTTAGTGCTTGGGATCTGAGGTACCGTCCAACACCCCAAAAGCCTACATGAGCTTTTGACGCTGCTCTCAGGCACACGGGGTAAGATGGCTGGGTCCCTTGGCGTTTCACAAGCATCAACTCCAAGAGTTCCCCATGACCTGCCCTGGTCAGGTCTCCTGATCCCAGCCTCCTGCTCTCCCAAAACAGCACAAAGGCCGAAGAGCTCATGAAGCAATGACTTACCTCTGCTCCCAAGCTGGGGAAAGTGCCACTATGGATGCTGGCAACTTCTCAGCCAGAAGAAGCATGGCATAGTGAATGCTAGGAGAAGAGCAAAACCAACTGTTTCCCTTTGAAGGGCACATCAACACACCACTGCAAGTAAGACTACACAGTCCCTCGGCACTTTTTTCTAAGCCCATTGCTGGTGGATTCTCAGTCTCAACAGGAATGAAGTTGTACTGTGCACTGACTGCACCCCCATTTGATGTCCCCAGGCTTTGACTACAGATCACTACTCATGATTGCTGTAATTTCTGTGCTTACTGATGCTCTTCAGCTCCCTCCTGGCCAGCCCACCAAATTAGGTCACCACAGGTTCTTTCCACAACTCCAGACAGATTCTGCATTTTGTGTCTTCTGGTGTGAGCGAAGCTGTCTGTAGTCTCCGCAGTAAAATTTATTCGAGTTCGCTATTATTCAGATACTTGGTTTTTAAATATGTTTTACATTCATATAGCAGTATTCATTAACTACAAAAGTAGTAGCATTTTACTACTAGTAGAAAAAACTTTATTTGACAACCATCATCTTCAAGATATCTTGTCAAAATCTACTGACAAGAAATCTTTATCTCGTAACTTGCCAATAATTTGTGTGGTGGAACATAAGTGTTAACTGCCTCCATCCTACTTCAAGGGCACACCCTTCCAAGTCACATGTCTCATTTGTCAGTCTTTATGAAATACGTGCACATTTGCTTAATTATTCTTGATTACATGCTCAGAAATGCCTATTGTTCTGAGGCAAAGAAAGTGTATGGGACCTGTTATTTCAATTTCAAGGAATATCATAAGATACTTATAAAAATTAATTTCTACAGTTCCACCTAAAGACTAATTTCAATATTCTATCTAATGATTTTTTCCTTTATAAACGGACACATTTTATTAGCATTAAAAATTACTAAGTTAAAAAGCTGTATAAAGTTTTGAAAACGGGGGTATTAATAAACAGGGGTAAAATTGTCCTCAAACTTTGGGAGGGAAGGAATTAAAGAAGCATCAACTCAGTCATGCAAAAAACCAATTTATTTCATTAAAAATGTGAAAACTTAATCTTTATGGCCATTTATTATGCAACAGTAAAGTTTAGCTAATCATTCACTCCAAAACGTGGTTCAACATCTTAATCTGACACACTATAGACTGGAATACTGCTACACTGTAGCAAGTCTTACACCTTCCAAAATTTACCATAAACTCAGCTATACGACAGCCTGAACACATCTAGAGTCCAACGAAAGAGCATGAGACACAGCAGGAAGGTCCCCACTTAAGGAAATCCTTGAACATACCAGGCTATTCAAGACCTGAGAGAGCTGAGATCAAAAACAACATCATTTGAGTCACTTCACGGCTCAGCCTCACGTGACAGCACGTTCCTCTATAGTTCCGAGCCCTTCTGGTCCTTGCTCCCGCATAAGGACAGATGATGATACTTGACATATAAACAGCACCTAAAGCAAAACACGAGAACATCTTCCAGCACCTCACCTGCTCTCAGTGTGCACCGGCTTCCTAAACTAATTCAGTCTTGATACAAAGAAGCTTGCCTGTATTGGGTTTTTTGTTTGCTTGGGTTTTGTTGGGGTTTTTTTTGCTTTGTGGGATTACAGATACACACCATAAACCTCCAGTCTAACTGCCACCATTCTCCTCTTCCTTCCTGAAGAAAAACCCTTCTCATTTTTCACTATATCCATCCACCCATCCAAGAAAACAGATACCTGCAGCCTGACACCAATAAAAATTTGGAAGACACTTTCCTGCATGGTTTGTTTACTTATTTACAAGCCTCCTTTCAGCAGTGTGTTAAAAAAAAATAAATTAATCAGTTTTGCCTGGGCAAACAAGAAGATTCAGCAAAAAGATGCTGAAAACAGCCAGACTGCAGGACATTCTGGTCATTCTTCATAGAAGCTTCCACAGTTTAGGATCTAAAATTTTAAAAGTGCCATGAATATCCAGCTACTAAATCCTACAGTCAGAGTTCAGCAAGCTTCAGTGACCCTGATGAGCAAGGCAGCCTGGGCATGGCAGAGACACAGGTCTGGAGGTAGACTAATCTCAGAAAATTAAAAGCTTTGAAGATTAAGAGCAGGACCTTCAAATGACCCAGAGAGAAAGAGAGAGACTAAGTGGTTTCTGCAGCCAGTTGCTCCCAGACCATGGGCTGCTGAGCTCCCAGCACCCAGAGCCAGCAGCTCAGCACCTTGGTCTCTGCAGGGACAAAAGATGAGAGCTGCAAAGCCCAAGAATGGAGTTTAGTTTGCTAGAAACCTGAGATGGAAGGAGACATTCCTGATTGCATCTGATACCTATATCTAAAATACTCTTTTTTTTTCTGGATAACATCATATAAGTTGCATTTACCTTGAAGTGACAACGTTACCAAGTCATACAGGGAAGCTATGTACCAGATTCCTAAAGTTCTGATTGTTCTTGTTTATGTTCCTCCTATTCTCTCTTGGACAAAAATGGGATGCAGAAATCCAGCACAAGTCTCATTAGTACTGAGTACCAAGTTCATTGCATTTCACTGGCTAAATTCCTGCTTTACACCCTAGGATGCCCCTTATCTTTTTCACAGCACCATAATCACTGACTTGCTTTCAGCTCGTCATTCCCAAAGACATCAGATCCTTTCTTGCCAAGCTGTTGACAAGTCAGGTGCTCTCCTTGCTTCATTTTCTGCCTGACCAGTACCTACTCCTAAATGCAAGGTTTGGTACCTCACTAAGCTGCATCTCACCACAGCAGAGTGCAACACTAGGATTTCAGGGTTCCAACCTGAAAGTTACTGCCTATGTGTATATAGAGGAGGTGGAACCAAAACCGTTCAACCTCAAAACAATCAACTTGAACCACAACCCCTGTGTCCTTAGGCAGCACTGCAGCTTAAGCACAAGCTCCAACTATCCAAGTGAAGTATACTGCTTGTACCTACAACCACCTCAGAAAAAGTGCTGAGGGGAGCATGTCCTCAGGCAATCCTCCTCTTTTCCCTCTGCAGCTGGGCACACATCTTTTTGTGCTCATCTGTGGTTCACTTGCAAGGGCAGGTAGCCTGGGAGGAATACAGAGAAACTGTTCAAGAAGCCAGGGATGAGGTTAGGAAAGCAAAAGCCCTGACAGAATTAAATCTGGCCAGCGATGCCAAGAGCAACAAGAAAAGCTTCTATAGGTGTGCTGGGAATAAAAGACAGACTAGGAAAAATGTGGGCCCTCTCTGGAAAGAAACAGGAGACCTGGTTACCCAGGATATGGAGAAGGCTGAGGTATTCAACAACTTTTTTGCTTCAGTCTTCACCAGCAAGTGCTCTAGCCCCACCACTCAAGTCACAGAAGACAAAGGCATGGACTGGGAGAATGAACTGCCCACTGTAGGAGAAGATCAGGTTCAAGACCATCTGAGGAACATGAAGGTGCACAAGTTCATGGGATCTGATGAGATGCATCCATGGGTCCTGAGGGAACTGATGGATGGAAGTTGCTAAGTCACTCTCCATACTACTTGAGAAGTTGTGGCAGTCTGGTTCCCACTGACTGGAAAAGGGAAAATATAACTCCCATTTTTAAAAGGGGATAAAAAAGACGACTCGGGGAACTACAGGCTGGTCAGTTGCACCTCTGTGCCCAACAAGATCATGAAGAAGATCCATGATATGCTGGAGGGAAGAGATGCCATCTAGAAGGATCTTGACAGGCTTGACAGGTGGGCTCATGCAAGTTCAACAAGGCCAAGTGTGAGGTCCTGCACATGGATCGGCACAATCCCAAGCAGCTGAAGGCTTGGCAGAGAATGGATCAAGAGCAGCCCTGAGGGAACAACTTGGAGGTCTTGTGGACGAAAAGCTCAACATGAGTTAGTAATGCATGCTTGCAACCCAGAAAGCCAGCCATATCCTGGGCTGCATTAGAAGAAGCATGACCAGCAAGTCAAGGGAGGTGATTCTCCCCCCTATTCTGCTCTCGTGAGAGCCCATGTGGATTACTGTGTCCAGCTCTGGAGTCCCCAACATAAGAAGGACATGGAGCTGTTGAAGTGAGTTCAGAGATGGGCCAAGAAGATGATCAGAGGGATGGAGCACCTCTCCTATGAAGACAAGCTGGGAGAGTTGGCCTTGTTCAGCCTGGAGAGGAGAAGGCTCTCAGGAGACCTTATAGCAGCCTTCCAGCACCTAAACGGGGCCTACAGGAAAGCTGGAGAGGGGCTGTTTACACAAGAACAGGCAGTGACAGGACAAGGAGGAAGGGGTTTAAACTGAAGGAGGGTAGATGTAGATTGAATATAAGGAAGAAATTCTTCCCTTTGAGGGTAGTGAGGCACTGGAACAGGCTGTCCAGAGAAGCTGTGGAGGGCCCCCCACTGGAAGTGTTCAAGGCCAGCTTGGATGGGGCTTGGGGCACCCTGGTCTAGTGGAAGGTGTCCCTGGCCATGGCAGAGGGGTTGGTACTAGGTGATCTTCGAGGTCCCTTCCAGCCCAAACCATTCAATGATTCTATGATTTAATCCCCAACACACCCCTCCATTCTCACCAGTTCAGCCTTTTGCAACTATCACTGCCTGCATAATTTATCAGAACACTAAGAAAGCAAAGCCTGAAGGGGAACTGTAAGGGGAAGACATCAAAGAACCACCGGTCACAACAGCTGGTCCTGATGTTGCACCTAAGGCATGCAGCTGAAACATGAAAACACAGCACTTCCTATTGACCAACAATTACCAGACGGACAACTTCAGAGAGCAGGGCAAAACCAGTGAAGGTGAGGACTACACACATAACAGAAGACATGAAAGTTGTTCTCTTTCATTTCAGAAAACCCACTGAAAAAGATAATTACCATAATAATTTATAGCCCTAGCTTTTGTGACGCACCTTAATACACCTAGTTTCATGCCTCCCTATCTGTCTTTGCAGAAGAATGACAGACCTCCCATCAGACTTCACATTACCTGGCAGGACAAGCGATCAAAAGAAGCGATTAGTCAACAATAGGTTACTCAGTTAAGGGCAGGCCTGCATGCACATGCAAAGTATACAAAAGCGTAACCTGATTTTTGAGCTCAGATCAACACAGTAGACATGCAGCACAGTTAGTTCCACATGATCTGCTATTTTTTCCTAGGATAGCCACCACAAAGAACATGAGACTCACATTTCATGAACAATTCATATAATTGATTTTAGGTGCTCAAAGGAAGCAGAAATTAAGGTGGCAGGTAGCTTGACATTTCAAGTCTGAAGAAAAGCACCAACCAGTATCCAGCTTGTCAAATTGTTCGGGAATGCCATTGTGAGGTATCAAAGGCAACAAAGTTAAAATTACTAGAATTATCACAAAGACATCAACGGAAAGGAAGTGTGAATTAACAACTCATGCATACTACCAAAAAAAAAATCAAACTAGAAAGTTTTCCTTAATCTTACTTGCTTTCAACTAATTATAAAATTAGAACTTGCTGTTCTTTGCAGCAAGTTTTATCACTGCTGAGGACTAGATCAACTTCCATGCTCACCACTTTTATTGCATAGGAAGGGAGTCTCTGTTCAGCTGTATGAGCCACTTCGTATATTGAAGAACTTTCTTCCAACTAATTTAATTTCTAACAGAACACTTTATCTTCCAATAGTTCTAAAAGCATGCCCAAAACTTATGTATGAAGACAACATACACACATGCACACAGATGAATATCTAAAATGTATTATTTAAAATTCTTTGCATAAAATAATATTCAGAAGCACAGTTTAAATCTCTAAGAATTATTAATCAAAACCAAGACAGTTATAACAAAAAGTAAAGAAAATAGTATAAGCAAAAGGGCTGCATCTCTCAGTGTTAACAAGCCCTGACCAATTCAGAATGCAGTTAATTTCCTTCTGGCACAGCTACATTACTCACATTCATGAAGTCGATGCCAAAACGCACCCATAAAATTAATTACAACTATCCAGTTCAATATAGCAACGAGCAAGGCAAAAATAGCTCTAGACTGTCTGCTCATTTTATATCTCAAGACAATCACCTAAATGGCCCAGAAAAAGTTTCTTCTAAAAAGCAAGTTTTATACATGCATTCAGATAGACACACATTGATGCTAACTTTTGGTTTTGCTTTCAGTTCTCATTAGAGATCATTTATGGAAAGCTGTGTCATAGCAATCCACATGTGCTACCAATAATTACAGTGGGGAAAAAGGCAAGAGGAAAATATCCAAAAAACACCACCTCTACCCTCAGCTGGCTTATCAATTCCAGGAGTAAAAAAGAAATCAGTACAGGTCTTTTCTCCAAAAATATAAAAGGATGACTTAAATCTCAAGACACAAAAAAATGGAGTTTGTAACTTCAGGAGCACCACCCCAATATAGTCTGCTATACAAACTATTATCGTATAAGGTAGATCTCAAGAGTTCTCAGAATCAACTACCCTCATTTATCAAGTTCCAAAGAACTATAAAAATTTACTAGACAAGACATCCATCCTGACAGATTTCTTACAGTATGCCATCTTTTAGAGAAGCCGTAAGAGTGACCTTAGATAGAAAAGTCATCAAATACTTAATCATGGAAAGGAGGAGACATATGTGCTTACAGAGCAAAGAATTTTATCTTTTCTGTTCCTCTGTTGACCTGACTGTACCAACATAACCACACACACTCCCAAAATCTCAATGTTTCTGGACAAATATGCTTATTTATCTAAATTTAGTAAACATTTACTTACCCAGCATCCTCTTGGAAGCCTTCCAATTCATCTCTTTGTTCAGCTAGGGTGGATTCTAGATCCAGATAGGTACCATTGTGAGACAATTGCAGGGTGCAGTCATCAAGCTGTAGAATAAAATTCACATCATTAGACTACGACAGCCGTTCTCTCTAACATACCTCTAAACGTTGTCTTCCCATTTTGCAGGTCACCAGACAAGATCTCCCTAAACCAAATCATATTTAGGGTAAGAGGATAAGAAAATGGGTGCTGTTCAGTAATTTATGCAGTCCTAAGTCCATATTCACTAAACTATGCTTGGACACAACAATATCAACACAACTAACACATAGAGAGAAATTTATTTATTTTAACATATTAGAGGGAGATTAGCGAGTTTTATCACAGAGTCTTTAGAATCCTATAAGGAAAGAAAAGTTAATTTAAATGTATGTCTAGGATATGAATAATTGTTCTGTGTTCCTACAGTATATTTAAGTAAAGGTTCTAGGCCTCTGGATGGAGGTGGAAGAATCAGCTGTTTCATGAGCTACTGAACATCCCCTGTGAGGAAGGATACGGCCAAGGGACAGTGCAAGGTGTAGCACCAAGCGTTGGGGTCCTGCGGTGAGAGGGAGTGCAGTCAACCAAGACTGAGATTTTCTGGCATTCTCATTTTAGGGCCAGGCACTGACCTGCCTCAGAGGTTGCAGTTAAGCCCATCCTAGGCACTGGGGGGAGGACTGGACAAACACACATACCAACTTCTCAAAGGTATGAGGTAATCAAGGACCAGACCTGAAAGTAGGAACCTGCCAGCAATGATGCTGAAAAGGGAGAACGCAATTAATAAGCCCTCTTTATTTCCATCCTATCTTTCCTCGTCTTCAAGTTTTCCATTAATTGTTCCAGCTATTGTTTAAAAAAAAAGAAGCTAGATTTGAGCAAAGTCAGAAAAGGAATTTTCTCTGTTTGGTTTTTTGTTTTGTTTTACATGAAGCTCATCACAGGAGAAGGTAGGAAGATCCACCCCAAAACTCTGGCTAACTCATTGCACAGGGATACAAAATAATTACTGGATTGAGAAGGGTAACTGAAGAAGCCTGAGGTAAGAGCTAGGAAGCAACACATGCTCCTCTCTCACCATGAGATAATCCAGAGTCAAATCACAAGGGGGGGGAGGGGAGGGGCAGGGCACACAGGGGGAACTTCCCAGGGAAGTGGAACAAGAAAAGGTGAAAGTACAGGATTGTCCTACCTCATCACTAGGGAGTAAATGACCATCCACCTTGGACAGCCTGGAGAACTCAACCCAGAAGCAGAGAAACTGCCATCACTGAGCCCTGCTGTGGACCTTCATGTGTCAACACCACACCGAGGGTCCTTTTGTAAGTAGTTCTTTAAGCCCCAGATGTGCTGTGCTACTGGATATGAAAACCAGTCTGATAGCCATTCTCAGACTGGCCTGCCAAACAGAAGATGGTTCATTCCTCTGGGATTTGGTGAAAAAAACTGGCAGGTGCTTCGCATGCCTCTATCTACCAAAAGGCAGCCATAATGGCAGTGGTGTAAATGTAGACCCCTGCTGCAAAGGCCACTTTGGGAAGAGCACAATATTTAACATCATACTTCATACCAATCTTCTGCCATAGGTGGCAGCTAACAACTCTTTGAAGGGGTAAGCAAGGGTCTGAAATAGCCAGGGACTCAAGGAAAGGAAATTACAACCCCATGGATTTTTCTTTCTGATCTTTTTAACACTAGGAAAGAAAAATCACTGAGAATCCATCTTTGATGAATTACCTGTTTTAACTTCCTAAAGTTATGGGTTACCAGTAGCTGTTCCAAAGAGTATAATAAGCAGCTACACTTCTTATCTGGCAGTCAATACCAAAACTTAGTCATTCAGTCTCCTGTCACGGATTTATATATGTACAAAAAGAATACAAATAGTCTTCGATTATTCTGGATTAGCTGCACTGGAAATACTGCAGAAGAGCTCATTTATAATTAGCAAGCAGAGCATGACTTTTGGGTTATTCTACACCACTTTGTTTTGCACCATTTGTAATCTAAAAGAAAAGTTCATCCTCTGGAGAAAGGGAAAGGGGAGAGAGAGAAGGTCAAGTTGTATTTCAAACCTGTTCCATTTTTTCCTTTCCTTCCCCCTCCCCCTGGGGAAAAAGTCAGTCAACAAAATAAGGCGACATAAGTTTTTATTCTGACTCCTGGGGATTAAAGAGAGCAAAGAACTTCCAAGCACATCAAGAATAACAACAGTATTACTAGTCTGTATCTTTCCAGTTACAAAGGATATTATTAACCTATGCTAATTCAAAATACACTCTTTAGAGAGGAAAGACTAAATACTACTCTGGGAAACTTTTTCCCAGTAGCCCAGGGTATCTAATGAAATGCTAATTTATTCAAAGTAATGCCAAAAGGCACACTACTAATTAGATAAATGTTCTACTGTCACTATGGAGATTAGGAGATTTGCCCACAATTTCCAATTATACTGCATAATTAGGGAAAAGAAACTGTACTTTACTCATATCTTATGACTTTAGCGTTTAAAAAGCATGATGAGAACAGGAAGTACTTCACATACAAAATAAAGAAGAATAAGTACATTCTACTTATTTTAATCTCATCTCCATAGTTTCAGCTGAACATAGTATTTGTTCAGGCTTTAGAACACCATACATTGTACGCCATATCTATTAATAAGAGTGTTAGGGTAACGGGAGAAATGGCTGTATCTTTTATTCCCATTACTTAGAGTCTTGCCAAAAACACTTTCTATTCTCTTGAACATGTACACACAGAGATGGAAGGGAGCAAAACTTTAAAAAAGAGCATAAGTATTAAGGCAATGAACTCTAAAGTCATCTTTACAGAGGATGACACTGCTACTTTGCCTCCAAGCTTCACTTGCACATATATTTTACAGGCAGAATACAAAGAGAGAAGCCACCTTATGAATTATTTTTAATTAGTAAATTGCCTGCCTTTTTCAACACAAAGGATGGCTGGTGTTCACTCATTAGTGCTCATTAGTAACAATTCAGGATGTTGGTCTCTCCCCTCTGTTCAATGTTAATCCCATGTTTATCTGCTACGCATCAATTCTCCCATCTCTGGAGCCCCTCACACAAGGCCCCATCTAGTTCATTCATGACATGCTCCTCCTGTTGAGCATAAGTCACATTAAAATCCTTGTTAACACCCATCTTTTCTTAGGATAATCAAAAGACGGAACGAGTAGAGACAGTATTTCATAGAACATTAAACTGAGATCTTTTGCATAATCATGAAGGAGACTACAATTTGACTTTTTCGAAATTAATTCCATTTATTTCACTTTGTTCGTCACATTTTCAAGTTTGTTCATTGCAGCTTAAGTATCAAACTGTATTGTAAGCTTCTGTAAAGCTATAAATACTGTGCATGCATTTCAATCACATTCCCATCTTCTCAAATTAACAGCTTCTTGAGATAACATCCAGAGCATATTTTTTTAATCCCTATGGATATTCCCCAATTCTCCCATCTCTACAAAGAGCAGGTCTACCCAGGAGCAGTGTCTTTCACAGCAGTGAAGGAACAAAAGCTGTTACATGCAACAGTCATTAAAACATGTTTTAGCCAGAATCACCAGTTGTGGATGGCCATAGCTCTTAGAAAACATTCTCCCACTGGGTTTACATTAAGGAAGCAAGAGGATGACTGCCTTGTGCATCTTCCTCACGAAAAATCTAAATGATCATCTAATATCATCTCCAGTTTCACAGCGAAACCTCACTGAAACATGAGTATCTGTACTCTGTCACGAGAAGGCTGATATCACAAAGTACNCACCACCAAAAGTGGTACCAAAGTGCTACCAAAATACAGGTAGTGCTACTAAATTAAAACAGTCCAAGATTTCGCTTTTTCTGTAACAAACATTCCAAAACAGGAACCAAGAGATGCTTGCATGTTCTTGGATCATAGCTGGTATACATGCAGTGACAACTGACCCACACCATCCAACCATTATAGTACCTAAACTGTAACAAGCATAAGTGGAAAACCAAAACAAAAGCATCATGCACAGACACAAACCTAAACACCAACATCTCAAGAGTTTCCTGTGTGTGCATATATATGTGTACATATATAACCCTATATATATTACATAATAATGCCCCTCTACTCCACTCTCGTGAGAGCCCACCTGGACTACTGTGCCCAGCTCTGGGGTCCCCAACATAAGAAGAATGCGGAGCTGTTAGAGCAAGTCCACCGTGAAGATGAGAGGGCTGGAGCACCTCTCCTATGAAGACAGGCTGAGAGAGCTGGCCTTGTTCAGCCTGGAGAAGAGAAGGCTCCAGGGAGACCTTATAGCAGCCTTCTAGCACCTAAAGGGGGCCTACAAGAAATCTGGAGAGGGGCTGTTTACAAGGGCAGGGAGTGATAGAACAAGGGGGAATGGGTTTAAACTCAAGGAGGGTTTACTGTTCAACTGTTGCCCAGAGCAGCTGTGGCTGCCCCCTCCCTGGCAGTGTCCAAGGCCAGGCTGGACGAGGCTTTGGCCAACCTGGTCTAGTGGAGGGTGTCCCTGCCCATGGCAGGGGGGTTGAAACTAGGTGATCTTTAAGGTTCTTTCCAACCCAAACCATTCTATGATTATGCATACGTTTATTTTAGATATTTTCCCTACAGTTTTCAAAAAAAAGCAAAAAAATGACTGAATATGAGAGTCAGATCCTGGAACCAGAAGTTGAGCCCCCTCAGAACAGAAAAAACCACAGCTTTGTTTGAGAAGCCAGAGCCAAACAAGTGCAGATAAACACCAAAACTTCAGGACAGCATCATCCACTGTCTGTAACCACAACGTACTTGTCTCTCAAAAATTCCTGCTTCATTCACTTCCCAAACATCTTCAGGAAACGAAACAGGTCACACACACCCTAGGTTTCTCTGCAGGTATTCTCAGATCAGAATCATGCTATGCTTTCAATGAAGCAAGACATGAAGAGTTAAGAAGTATGTGATCGTATCACTAATGACCGAATCATACCACCCCAAAGGGGTGGCAGGGAAATCAAGGTTACATTCACAATTTGTGTACCGTAAATGCTTCAGTTTTTTAATCATCATCTCTACATAAGTACTTAAGAATAGGTTGGTTTTTTTTAAAAAAAGTGAAATGGAATGATAGTTTCAGCACAAAGTTTTATTGATGTTCTTGTGAGCCATCACCAATTAGAAACTCTTTAAATAACCCTGAAATAGAGCTTTCCCACAGAAAAAAAAAACACAGAAATTTAAGGGAAAAGTAAGAGAAATGAACAGGAAGTACATAAAAAGACTGTAAGATTACAGGTAATATTTATACTGTTGTAAGTTTATACTTGCGCCATTACAAGTTTCACTTTGAGATGTTGAGCACAATTTGTTATGCAAAAGCAAATAAACATCTGATTAAGCAGTTAAAATATCAGAAAATGTAAAAGCAGAGCTTCCTACTTCCTAATCCTTTGCCATCTAACCCATTAAAGAGGGAAACCATAAGACACAAGAGGAGAAGGGTGTCCTGGCTTCAGTTACAACCAGAAACAGGCACAGCAAGGTCAGAGCTGCAGAGCTCAGGCTTTCCCCTGCCTCGGGGCTTGTACCCACCTCACCAGCACCCAGAGAGCCCTCGGCGGCAATGGGCCCATCTGCCACACGACCAGAACTCACACAGGTTGGGGAAAGTTCAGCATCCAAGTCGTGCAAATGTTCCTTACAGGCTGCCAGGAAATCAAGAATATAGGGCAGAAGCTCCATTCATCTTCTCTTCCAGGTAATCAAATCTAGCTAGTAGTGGCTAGTGCCTCAACCTGCAGAGCTAAAATAATTTGTACTGCAAGGCTATCAAGCTAAGAGGACTCAAAAATAGTTTGATAGTAGTATACTGGTGAAGATTTTTTCCTTGTTTCAAACACAGACCCACGGAAAGAGGTTACACCCATTTCTCTTCATAAAGAAGCCCTTGTTGCTCTGCAACAGCAAAGCTCACTATTTCTTTGAATTTTAGAGTTGAAGCACATCACCAGAAGGTGCAGAGAACAGCAAGGGAAAAAAAACCTAACAGTGGCAAGAAAAGGTGATGATCAGCCAGTTACCTGATGCCAATAAATGACCACTGCCACTGTCAGAAACTAATTGAGTTTACAGAAAGAAAATAAGAAAAATAAAAAAATCTGAGTTCAGTCATTGTTTACATCTACTGCCTTCAGCTTCTTACAGTCCAAGAGAAACACCTAAAACCAAAGGATGGGGAGTAGGAGAACAACGAAGCATTTGCTTCCAAGCACACGCAACCCACAGACCAAGTACTACCGCCTGCTCCACCTTGCGCACGCTTGCGAGTGCTCCACGTACTCACCAGTCCTCTCACTCAAGAAGCCCAGTGGTTAAATAACTCAACGCAGAGGCAACACACACCTTACCATGCCAACAGAAACTCCTGTTTTCTCTTCCTCCAGAAGGCTTTTCTAGATTAGCACGCATTCAAAGTGGACTATCCTTTGGCTTGTTCCAACTTCTCTGTCCCAAGGCAGCTTTAGGTTGGCAAAGGTTAAAGGGGAAATGCCAGAGGCACTCTCCTGCCTTTTCAAAAAGTGCAGCAGAGCCAGAAGCCATTAGAAAAGCTTCTCCTCTTCCCTGTTTGTTCAGGGACCAGAGAGCTGTACTTTCCCAGAAGCAATCACAGAGAGATGCTCCTTCCTCATCCCCAACCCCTGCCTCAAGAATCCATTCAGAATACGTATTTTGGAGAAGTCTCTCCAAAATGCAAGGTATTACCAAGTCAGCAGCTAGTGTGTGTAAGGATAGAGCCAAACATCCTCAGTATTTCATCTTCCATTTAAATAAAGATAGGCAATGTTCAAAAACTCAATTCAGATGGTGATCAAGGATCGCATGCATAGGATAAGGGATCTACATCACAAGACAGGAGGATACACTTGTTTACCAGTGCTTCTACGAATCACCATAACCACTCAACCTTGCAGCCACTAGCTGGAAGCACAGCCCTCACCAGATTTACAGTAAATTCCAGCTAGAGCTACTGTACAGATTATTTTGTTCATTTGGTTGATTCCAAAATTACAAGGGAAGGGAATGAGAAAAAGAGGGAGAGATTAGAGTAACCCAGTATCAAAGCTATAGAAATAAAAATCCCTCTTCAATTGTAGTGTCTGGCCCAGACTTTTAAAAGTCTTATCTTATTCAAAGGCCTTAGCTCATCTTTCAATTACACATTACTGGGCGGTAATTGTTCTCATTAGTCATGGCATGCGTGCTCCTTATTCACCTACAGCACGCTTTGCAGAGTAGGGTTGATAAAAAGCAAAAGTTCCTTGACATTCAGTTTTTCCTTTCTAAATCCAAAACAGTGTTTTGCTTTACACATCGCAAGCCTGACATTTGCACACTCCAGTTACAGTTTATAAAACACACTCCCTTCTGGCTCAGCTGTTTCCAGTGCAATGGCAATCCTGTTAACAACGGCTACAAATACCAGTTTTCCCCCTGCATTGCCATCTCCTCCACTTTACTAAACTCAATTTCTACCCAGAAAAAAGGAGAAAAGAAAACGCCAGCTCTGCCCGCTTACCAGCCCAAATGTATTCCATATTTCTAAACATACTGGTGCAAATCAATATTTAAGACTTTACTATCCAAGGCCAAACTTCAAACTCAGAACCACCATGCTATTTTCAGAGGGCATCATATTTGAATGCTTTTGAAATTTTATTACAGATCAGCATATGCGGATTTTTTGCACTGGCACACAGCTGGTCCTTTAAAATCTAACAGGATTGCTGTCACTGTTAGTTCTCACAGTAATGAAACATGGGGATGGTCTGACTGCATCTCACAGATCGTAGCCAACTCACCAAAATAATTATCTGGCTTCAGAGCCACCACTAACTGCCCTCTCGCTGAGGGCCTCAGTCTTTCCCTTTCCACTTGAGTAGGTGCCAACCAGTCTGTGCCATGCTTATGCATGTTCCAGTCATCGTCATTTTGGACAACATGATGGAGAAAGACCAAAGCCTCTAGGTGCAGGAATGATGCCACATGAGCCACCTCAGGCAAAAAGCTTGACATTAATGAGATGAAAGGAAAGCAAGTAATCTGCATGTAAGCCAAATGTTAGTGTCCAAAATCAACAGCGTACTCCAAGAACTGCTCTCCTCTTCAAGTATGACAGCAAGCCAACATACAATCACTACAAGTCCCTATGTTGCAAGTAGCTCCACCGCAATCGCTTAAAACAAAACTATACTCCTTCTCCCCATATTTTTTTATTTTTAAATATAGTTTCATAACTCAAAGTATTTTCTTAAAAATTTGAATAAAACCAATACTTTTATGAGGTCAGACTTTTAAAAGTACAGTCAGGCACATGCTCCATATAGGCTGTGCCACCTTCAGTCACCCAAACACAAAAGTCAGCAAGGTTTCTGAACTCTAGCAAACTTAGAGGCTGGAGAAAAAAACAGTAATATTTGCTAGGTCTGTACCTTTACATGTTAGGAAGTAATTTAGCACGTACAATAGTATTCCCCAATTTTGCAGCTCTTCAGGAGTGATTAGCATAGCTTGTGGGAGTAGTTATCAATGCTAGTGTACCTCTGGTTTATTTTTAGCACGGGAATTGCCATTTTCTAACTACTTCACAAACTCCGGAGGTTTCACAGAGCTTACGTGCAGTTGCATTGATGGACCATGCCTACACACAAAGTACAGTCTGAAGGCTTGCGCAGTTGGGCACAGGGCAGTCAGAGCATAATTACTTTAAAAGAAACTGCTACTCCGATATGAAAGTGCTGGTATTTTGAATGTAGCCTGCACTCCAAGTCTAAAACAGCAGCTTTTATTTCTGGCCTGGTAGACGCCACAAAAATACTCCTGGGGTCAGGTAATACAGTGCATGAAGTGAAACATTAATGCCACATTAGATCCTTGAGAGCCACTGGAACAATAAGCTGCCAATAAAAATATTCTGCTGAAATAACAAAGGCACTGAAAACAAACACAGAAAGCTGTTATATTAATATTATGGGTTTGACTGAAGAATAACAAAAGGAAGTTCAGAGTTCAGAATTCCGAAACTACTATTTCAGGGGTCTCTGAAATACAGGCAACGCACCGCAGTGAAAACGTAATGCATAGATGCCTACCTGTTGCTATTCTTGGATAATTATGTCACTAACTCACAGGCCTTTTGCTTCATGATTCCCTTTAACACAGTGCTCCACAGGGAGCAATTTAGGAGTTTACTAGAGTATCTATGTCCACATATGACCCCGTGGCTTCCAACAGCAGCCACACAGGCATTGTTAGAAGGCATATGAGCGCTCAAATGTCAACAACCACAGAATAAGAAAGCCAAATAAATTATTTTTAGTGTTTGCAGTTAGCTTAAAGTTTATATTAAACATTGCAGTAACCCTCATCTCTAAATTAATTTAATTTCTGCATAATTAAATTCAGGTTTTGGTTGGAGATGAGGAGAAATTTCTTCTCAGAAAGGGTGATCAGGCATTGGAAGGGGTTGCCCAGGGAGGTGGTGGAGTCACCGTCCCTGCGGTTGTTTAAAGAAAGGTTGGATGTGGTACTTAGGGACGTGGTTTAGTGCGTAGCAGGTGGTAGGGGGGACGGTTGGACTAGATGATCTTTGAGGTCTCTTCCAACCTTAATGATTCTATGATAAAAACTATGCAGAATTGCATGCTGCATGGAGAACTAACACACTTTTTCTCCCCCATCTAATTCAATTATTTTAAGTTAAACTAGTTAAATTTGAGATGACCCACAAACCAAAGAGCCAACAGTAGAACTTAGCAAAGTCAAATTGTTAAGAAACCTCTCAAGTTCTCTAAATGCAAAAGCCTACTGCATTTTCTAGTTCTCTCACAGTAAACACAATGAGCCTACAGGATGAGACTAACCTAACCTCTGCATCCTGTCATTAACTTTCTGGCACCTAGATTCCTCCATTCCCTTTCCTCATCTGTGTCCAGCTTTTCCTAACTAAGACGACAAAAAGCTAGCTCTTCTAACTTACATCTTCTGCTGAATAGAAAGGAGAGTGACTGTAAGAACAGAATCCTTTAATTGGAAGTATATAAAGCTTTTTGGTTGATAGAAAGAGGATATCTACAGCTGACACGCTGTCATTACCATTTGGCTGGAATGACTGTGAAGGTATCCAAAGAATTGGAAATAATCTCTAAGAAGGAGATAGGTCAAGAAAAGCAAAAGAAGGAGGGAAAGGATTAGCTTCAATTGAGTTTATCATCTGAGGAATCTTTTGTTCAGAGTGTGTGTAGGAAAAACACTTTAGTTAAAATCTCAGAAATCATTATCATGAAGGTAAGTAGTAGTCCATGAAAGCAAAAATCATACTTTATTTGTGGCAAACAATTCCATGTGGCTTCTTCTGTACTTTGGTTACACTGAAAATTGTAGTGAACTTCATATTTGAAAAATGTTTTTTGAAGCGATGTAGCAGAGTGAACCTATGACTTGCACAGCCTTTTCTTCGTAACGCGTGCCCCTGACAACAAGTTTTCTGTGAGTATCCTGCACCTGGCATGAGTGGTTAGAAGACACAGGTTGTTCTGAGGATTCCACCATCACAACTCTAACCTCATTTGGGATACCGCAGGTTGCTCGCTACCTTATCACATAACTAAAATACTGACCACTGCAGAACTGCCCACACCATTTACAGACACGCAGCAAGCACACTGTAAGCAATGAACGCAATCCATCAGCAGTGCTGGTTTCATTGACACAGTGGCTCAACACCTGCCAGACAGTGTGCCACAAAAAGATACCCATCCCTAACAGAACATGCGGATTGTATTTCCACCCATATGACTCACATCAGCACCCTTTTAAAAATAAGGTAGCCAGAATGTGAGCCCTGAGATAAGCTGTACGTAAAATATGTATTTGAGAGAAGATGTTATTTGCATCGATGATTCTTCTTCTATGAAAAATCAAAACTAAGAAAAACAGAGAAACTAAAGGAAAGATACTAAACCATTTGGAAACCTGGAGCAGGGAAGCTTCGGGGAAAACAAGACAGCTTCAGAGGGACAGAAGTGGGTAGTAGTTCCAAAATGACTGCAGCAGAATTCACAAACTTTTGAGAGCCAAAGCATGGGAGACAGTCAGTAAAAGAAACAGGAAGCTCAGGGTAAACTGTATTCTGTTATAATCAAAACTTGACTTAGAGGCTTCTGGATAGTTCACAGAATCATTAAGGTTGGAAGAGAACTCAAGGATCATCTAGTCCAATCGTCCGCTGCCACCTATATTGCCTATTAAACCATGTCCTTAAGTACCACATCTAACCTTTCTTTAAACACCCGCAGGGATGGTGACTCCACCACCTCCCTGGGCAACCCGTTCCAATGCCCAACCACCCTTTCTGAGAAGAAATTTCTCCTCATCTCCAACCTGAACCTCCCCTGGCGCAACTTGCAGCCGTTCTCCCGAGTCCTGTCACTAGTTATCTGCGAGAAGAGGTCGACCCC
>VWZZ01000792.1:814821-832549 GCA_013399095.1 Psophia crepitans | reverse complement strand
GACCCGCGGCCGCCCTGCTGCCCGGCCCCGCTGCCATGGCTGGGGGCTTGCAGAGCCCAGGGTGCTGGGGCCCTGCGCTGCAGCCTGCTCCAGGGTGGCACCCCCTGCATCCGCACTGCCCCGGCTCCAGCAGCTCGTCCTGCCCGTGCCTGCCTCCCCCCCCGGAGGTCATTTGTTTCCGCTTTATTTCTGTGCCTGCATTCAGCGCAGCCTCCAGCATGGAGCCCTCCCGGGCCGTGCATTGGCCTGGGCACCCTCCATCGCCCGGCCATGGCGCGGGCAGCCAGCCTCCTGGCGAGGAGCACGCTGCCAGGCTCTGCGCGCCGAGGGACAGGCGCTCTGCCGCCCGCTGGGCCCGGAGCTGGCGGTCCCTGCCTCTCCCTGCCGTGCTCACAGCCCCTAACGCAGAAACACACTGCAGAGCTGAGGCTGCGAGGTGCAGCTCTGCAGCTCCTGGCTCAGTGTGTTTGAAAGCAGGATAACCCTAGCAGGGGCACTGAGAGGGCGAAGGGGGACAGCTAGGGCGGCGCAGCCGGCAGGCTGGGAGCAGAGGCCCTGCCACATGTGGGTCTGGAAGTGGGGCACACCTTGCCCAGGTGCCGAGCAGAGCCTGGGCAGGACAGAGGCTGCGGCGTGGGTGCAGGCACCCCACAGGTCACCCCTTCTTTCACCAGCAGGGTGAGCAAGCTGGGATAGCGTCTCCCCTCTGGCTGGGGTGCCTGTCCCTGCGCTCACCCAGGGCTTTTGCACAAGGGAGCAATGGCAGGAGAAGCAGCCAGTCCCTTGCAAGTGTCTTTTGGCAGATGAAACTTGAAATGTGGCTTATTCTCCAAGCAGGTCTTTCAGAGGTTGCACAGGAAGGTTAGCGGTGTTGAGCCCTGAACCAGTTGTGATGCATGTGGGTGACCTGCAGCTGGATGTGTGGAAGGATCCTGCTTTTCTGGGGGATGGTTGTTCACTTTCTTATTACCCCTGCCCTCTCTAAGCAGCTCTGTGTGTTTGGCGTGACCCTACCAGGTGCTTGCTGCGTTTCCAGAGTGGGGTGATGTACATCCAGCTGGGCGGCTGCTGGAATCACTGGGCCGCTTATTGCATTGCTGATGTCTCTGGGGCTTCTGTCTCAAGGGGGGCATCCAGTGTGGGGACAGGGAGATGGGGGGAGCTGGGCAGCCCCTGCCCCTTGCTGTTTTATGAAAGATGCAAGCTTACACATTCCTGGCCAGCCAGACTTCCGTGTGCTCAACACTGTGGGTGGTTGAGGATGAGGATCCCCTCAGGAGCCAGCGGCCAGCCCTGCTGTTCCCATCGGGACCACAGAAATGCAGCAGCCGCTGCTGTCCTTTGGCCCTGTCTGCCCTTTCTGGGAAGCTACCGGGGAGGTCCCAGTGCCTGGCCACCTCCCAAGCACTTTCTTGCTGATCTCTACCTCTTCTCTCTGCAGGGAGCTCAATGGCAACAACATCACGCGGATCAACAAGAACGACTTCGCTGGGCTGAAGCAGCTGCGTGTCCTGTGAGTTCCTTGCAAGGGGCTGGCTGCTCCAGCTTTCGTGGGCACCATGTTTGGCTTGTGATCCCTCCTGGGGCTGGTAGAGAAGATGCTCTGGGCATCTGCTGTCAGGGCTGGAGGGTGTCCACGTTGAGCTGAGCATGGTGGGCTTCCAGCTAGGAGGGAACAGGGTGAAAGACGCCAGGTTGTGTTGAGGGGATGGTGGGAGTAAGGTGGCCCTGGGTCCGGAGGAGCATCTGGAGGTTAGATGGGGGTGCTGGAGCCAGGGACCACCTTTCCAGAAAGCTGACCCCTTCTCTCCACAGGCAGCTGATGGAAAACCAGATCAGCATGGTGGAGCGTGGGGCATTTGATGACATGAAGGAGCTGGAGCGGCTGTGAGTGCCCGGGCACAGGGGCGGGTTGGTGAGGGGCTGACGGGTTTAGTTGCAGAGAGCATCCTTTCCTTTTTGCCTTAAACCACAACATATCGGTGCTGCCTGACTTCAAACAGCTTCTCTGCTGCGCGGCAGTGGGATGTTACAGTGTGGGAAGCAAACCTATTTCTGTTTCTATAGATCTTGAAGTCCTTTCTGATGCTTTTGAGGTGAGGGGCAGGTTAAGCACAAATCATTCTCACTGTTATCAGCTGTGTCCTGTGTGTTAGTGAGGGAGTTGTAAGTTCCAGTCCAGTACTCAGTAAAATAGCTCAGCAGTTTAAAAATCCTGAGCTGCTCAAGCAAATACGAGGAGCTGAGTGAGCAGCAGGTTAACAGTGCAGTTAAGCAGCAATCAGCAGTTAACAGCTTGGAGTCCTGTCTGCACGTAATTACAATATTGTGAGTAAGTCTATTAATGCTCCCTTGGTTGCCTCCACCTGGGAGTGCTGTGAGCGGGACGGGGGTGCCCTTGCTAGGTGGGATGCTCTGCTCTAACGGCCCCTCCGAGTGAGCCAAAGCACCCCAGCTGTGCCCGGGGCTGCCGGCGGGGGTGATTGCTTTGTCCCCAAAACCCTGGCTGACCCTTTCCTCCTTCCTCACAGGCGGCTGAACCGCAACCAGCTGCACACCCTGCCCGAACTCCTCTTCCAGAACAACCAGGCGCTGTCGCGGCTGTGAGTACCCTTTGTGCTGGTGGGGCTCCTCTGTCAGACTGTAGTGTGGGTTTGCCTGTGGGGCTGCTGTGGGGTTTGGAAGGGTGCTGACAGCCCGGGGGGTGCTGCTTCCGGGGGGTTGTGCTGGTGGTTTCCAGTGTCTTGTCCCGTTGAGCGCCTAGCGTGTGGCAGGAGAAAGCACCCTCTTTCTGAGTGACCTGAGCGCGCAGCATGTCGGGGAATTGCCTGGCAGAAGATCCAAGACTGGTGCTGTTGAAGATGGTGTTAAATGTCCAGGCAGTGCGTGGGGATGCGGGAGGAGGTGCTGGAGATTTGGGCTGTGCCTGCACAGTGCCAGTTGCAGGGGTGCTGCGAGTCCCGCAGCCTTCTCTCTGCGTGCGGATCACGGGCTCTGGAGCCTGTGATGGGATTGTCATGAAGGGAAGGTGAAAGAGGATGTCCCCAGGGGGTTGCCTCCTGCCCAGACTTCAGCAGGGCAGAGAGAGTCCCGTGGCCTTGCTGCATTTCTGCTGGTGTCTGAAGCAGGCTGGGGAAGGAGGGGGAAGCCCTGCTCGGGGCAGATCGAGCCCCTGCTGCTCCCTCCCCACACCACCCTGCCTGCCCTCACCCCTGCCTGTCCCTCTGCACCTGCAGAAACCCCCCCAGGGACTGTGTCTCACCGTGCAAGCCCCAGCTCTGCAGACCCCGCTGCTCCTCCTCCCTCCGTGCAGCAGCAGGGGAGGGCTGCCGGGGTTTTGATAAATATTCTCTTTTCCATATTGGCTTTCCCTTGCCTGGGGCTGCTTTGCTCAGACAACGGTGCCATTGGCAGTGCCAGCGTTGTTCAAACTGCGGGATATCCTCTTAACAAAGCTTGTGCCCTCTCAGCCATGTCAGGCACCACATACGTCGGGAAGGGGGCTGTGAGGAGGAGAGGGTGCATGCCAAACTGGGGCTGCGTGCTCTCGGTCACTTGGGGAAGATGCTTATACCCCGTGCCTGATTTGCAGTGCGTAGGAGCAGTTGTGGCCCAGACACGAGCTCTCTGCTTACTGCATCTTGTATCTCCATCTCAGCTGTGAAGTGAGGGTGCCAGGTCCCTGCCGGGGCAGGGTAGCAGTGGATGAAATAACTGAATGGGCTGAAGCATTGCCAGGACCGGCATGGCCATGTCAGGGCCAGGCAGCCCCGCTTGCCCAGGCAGGCTGCGGCTGAGCCGGTCTGCTCAGCGGCGATGCCGGTTTCTTCCAACGGTGCCAGGGAGTCAGTCGTGGAGTCCAGCCGGAGGCGGTGTAACGAAGGGTTAAAACGCCGTGTGGGTTGCCAGCGTGGGATGTGTGAAATGGTGGACTGGCGCCAAAGATGGGCCTAGGTAATGGCAGCTGATAGCACAGGCGTTCAATTAATTATCAAATGGCATTTGTTGAGCTCAGCTGTGCCATATCATGGCGCCAGCAAGGGCCCATCCTCCTCCAGCCGCCCATTGCATAACAAAAACACAGTTGAGGGAATTATTTTACAAACATTAATGTTTCCCTTTTAATCTTCTCTAGATTTTAATACCCAGCTCTTTCAAAAGCCAAACCCAACGATTCATCGGGACGCGCAGAAAGGCAGCCTCCGGGGCGGGCTGTGCGGTGTGCTCTGCCGCGGCCCCCGGGCGCGCGTGGGGCCGGGGTTGTGCCAGGGTGTGTATGGGGCTGTACGCGCCCTCGCACAGCGTGCACAGGGTCGGGTGTACCCTTGCACAGCGTGCATGGGACTGTACTGCTGTGAATGTGGAGATGCTCCTTGCAGGCACCCCGAGTGCAGGTGCGTTTCAGCCTCTGCCTCTCGCTTTACTGTTGTTTCCCGTGAGGTGGTGGTTGTTTCAAACCTACTCCTTCAACCCACACCCTGCCCCGTCCTTGAAGCTGTTTGGTGACCATCTCTGCTGTCACAGCCTCTGCCTGGACACCAGCACCCATAGCTTTTCTTGTGCAGTCTGGGACTGTGTGAGTGGACTCAGATTTCTGCAGCCCCTCCAGCTACAGAGGGTGCTGTGTCTTGGGGAGCTTGATGCTCGCTCAGAGCAGAGGGTCCCCATCACGTGCTGCGGGAGTGGGGATGCACTGAGCTGTTTGCTCTTCAGCACATCACCCTGCATGCTGCCTGCAGGGTAATGCAGTGCTGGGCTGGGGTCTGCCCGGGGAGCACATCCGCTGCCCTGGAAAAGCCTTGGATGCTGCATTTGGGAAGCAGAGCCCTGCATGCCAGAGGACCTGCTGCTCCCCCTCCTAGCGGCTGCCTGTTGCTGAGGTGCCCAAGGGTGGTTTGGGAGAGACAGCAGAGCATGGGGTGCTCAGGGCAGAGCCTGTCTAGACACACCGTCACGCTGGCTTAGCTGGAGGTAGGATCTGGACTGGTGCTAGTCCAGCCAGCACAAGGGGTCATAAGGACACTCTTAAATCGCTGCAAACCTGGCTCAGGCTGTGGGGATATGAGTCAGTGGGGAGCAGATTTAAGCGAAATTGAAATCAGCTCGCCTTGAACTGAAATTGGAGCCTCCCCACCAGGCTTTGCCCTTATTTAACTGCTGAAATGGATCTGGGGTGGCCCCATGGATTGGTGTCCCCTCCCTGCCCTGGAGGCAGACTGGGACCTGCGAAGAGGGGGCTCTTACCAGCACCATGCTTTCGCAAATCCCTGTCTCCAGACAGCTTCCAGCAAGCAGTACCTGTGCCGTCTTCCCCTCACCCTGCCTGCTGCAGCCACCTACTGTGTGGTCCTCAGGTTGCCAGGGTACCTGCTACGTCCTTGTGTCATAGCGGGGCTCTTGCACTTCGATACTGGGAGGTCCTGAATTAGCAGAAACTGGCTGAACAAGTCGGGCTGAGGTCTGTTTAGCTGGGAAATGGGGCTGGTGAGTCTGGCAGGTGGGTGGCAGCTGGAGCAGAAAGCAGAGATGGATGGAGGAACCAGAGGGATTTGCTTAGATGGGTACCTGAGTGCTGGCCTGGATGCTCCAGCACCTCAGTCTTAGTCTTTTAGCCTTAGTCTTGATGCATCTTCAGTAACACAGCAGCAGTTAAGGCAAGCCTGTTGATTGTGGGGTATGTGATACCCATAGAGCAGTTTGTCACTCTACCTTGAGCCTCATGGAAATATCTCACAAGGACAGAGAAGAGAACCTCAGGCTGAGATGGAAAGCTGTTTGTCCGCCTCCCGGGTCTGAGTGCCGAAGCCTAATCCATGTTGGTGGTGCTTTGTGGTCTCCCAGCCCGCCTTGAGCTGCAATTAGTTACTCTGAGCTGGGCTATAAAGAGCATTTGTGCATCGGGATAATGGAAAGGGTTGGAGTTAAACCTGATCCGTCGGGGCTTAAATAAACTGGGGAATGGCAGGAAAGGGCCAGAAGAAAGCAAACCTCAAATGAGGGCGTGGGGGAGGTGAGACGCCTGGAGAGGAATGTTTTCCCCTCGGTATTTGGGAATATTGAGCTGACGCCTGCTCGGAGCCCGTCGGTTGGAGATGGTGGGGTGAGGAGGGGGCATGCCAGTACCTCAGCAGTGGGGCTGGGAGGGATGCAGGAGGACTCTCCGCATGGCCTCCCTTATTTATATCCGTCGCAATGAGCGGATAACTCATTAAGCAGTCCCGGTGGCTGGAAATGGTGCTGATCTGAGGTTTCACTGGAGAGCACCTGACCCCGGTGACCCCATTTCAAACTGGGTTTAATTAAACTGTCAGCACTGGACGGAAGAACAAAGCGTCATGGGCTTGGGGGGGCCAGGGTCCCCCCCACAGCTCGCTGGGGAAGAGCGGGTCTCCTGCGAGGTGGCGAGCTGATAAAAAATGGATCTTTCCTTCCATCAGGGAAAACTACCCAGGCAAGAAGGTGACCTCTGCTATTGCACTGCCCAGTGCTGGTCCCTGGTGCTCTGCAGCCGTGCACATCTCAGCTCAGCACTGGTGCCAGCAGATCTCATTTCAGCATCTCTCCTGAGCTGGCAGGAGGTTTTTTTTTCCCCTTTGAATTCCCTTGGTAGGGGAGACTGAAACCCTTGAGTTTCTCTCAGCTCCCTTGGGAGGGATGGGGGAAGGATGGGAGAGGCGTTTTGTAGCCCTGGCTCTCTTCTCTCTTCACCTCCCCTTAAAACCTCCTCCTGAAGCTGTTTTTAAGCCCCTTTGGGGGTGCTGGGTGGGGGATGTGAGTTGGAGAGAGGAGGCTGGGATGGCCGTCGCAGCAGGGTGAGAACAGAAACACTGCGGGCGCATCGTCAGGGAGGCAAAGACGTGGGCTGTCAAAATGTGCTAAAGGCAGCCAGGATGGCTATAAATAAATGGTTTTCTCCAAGGGAAAGCCAAGCTGGTGCGAGGTAAGGGAGAAGTGGTGGGTGCTCAGCTGCGGGGAGCTCTGGGGAGATGCTCCCACAGGGGAGAAGTGGTCCTGGCTGGATGTACCCCCCCAGGAGCAGCCGCCCAGAGGTTGCCCTTGCTGAAAACTGCAGCAGGCACTCTGTGCTCAGCAGAGTGGGAGCTGAGAGAGGATGAGCAGAGCACAGGGGGAAAAAGGTCCTGTCTCCGGGAGGAAGATTTAGGACGCGGGCCACAGCCTGTCGGTTCCCGTCAGACCCATGCCAACAAAAATGGTGGAGAAGACGGTGCCACGTCTGTGCTGGCAGCCAAGCCCAGGGGGAAGGGCCGGCGGCGCTGCCCTCCTGTCTGTAAGGGCAGGGGCTCCCTGGAAACAGCATTAACATCTCAATCAGGGCCGGTGGCTTTCTGGGCTGGGGACATGTGAAATGCTGCAGGAGCTGCGGGGATTGTCAGGCTCCTATGAGACTCTCCTCCTGTGGCCGGAGCCTGCAGAGGAGTAGCGATGCTCTACGTGTACTTCTGCCTGGGAGCTGAGACAGAGACCAAGGGCTGATCCAGACCCTCTCTGGACCAGGGGTATTTAAAGATCTGGGTGATGAGAGAGTTTTGGGCACTGCAGCTGGGAGTGCTGCCTGGGCAGGAAAGGTTACGTTCCGGTGAGCTCTTGGGCAGGTTCCTTGCACCGTCCCTGCATCTGGGCAAAGCCAGCCCTAATTGCCTTCAGAAAGGCAGGCAGAGAAAAATGGAGCGGTGCTAAATAACTTGAGAAAATGCAAATGACATCGTTCAAGGAGGAGAGGACCACAACCACGCGGGAGGAAGCTGTGAGCTGAGTAGTAGCAAAACAGGGTGACAAGTGAAAAAGGAGCTGTCGGAGAAAGGAATAACAAAACAGGCCCCGCTTGGATGGGGCTGGCTGTGCGTGGGAGGTGTTGTTTGCGAGACTGTACCGGTGCCCGTTCTTCTTGGTGCTGCTCCGGGAAAACCCCCGGAGAGGAAAGGGAGAGATGCAGAAATGTCAGGACAAAAAACGCATGCTCGGTGGTGGCTGGGTAGAGGAGCAGTCCCGTGCCCCTGCAGTGAGTGGCCATGCTGGGTGGGAGGTGTGGGTACGGGGGGATGCTTGCCAGGGAAAGCGGGTGCTGCAGCTCCGCTCCCTGCCCAGATGGGGATACTTGCCTGCCTGAGCCCCAGTTTCTCTGGTGGGGGGATTTTTCAGTGCCTGCCTGTGTGTTGGCTCCCTGGAAATCCTGCTGTGGTGGTGGGCTGGCTCTGGCTGCGTGCTGGCTCTCCAGTGCCAGACACCCTCCCTGTCCTCCCACGGCCGCTCCTGTTGGGGCTTTGGCTGAGGTTTGCTACCTCCAGCGAGGTTTTGTGCTCGTTCTGCAGCCGGCGAGCTCGGCGTGCGCCGGGGAGCCTGCGGCTGCTGCGTGGGAAGGGGCCTGTGGGCATGGCGTTGTGTTTTCATCTCTCCATGCTGGAGCATGGTCGCTTCTGGTCCCTGCACACGTCCCTTTGCTGCTTTGCTCTTCGCACAGATGTGTATGTGCTACTTCTCGGTGTCTCTGTGCAGAGGTCCGTGGTCCAAGAGCAAGGTGCCAAGGTCAGGAGCAGAGAGCAAACCTCCTCTTCCCCAGAATCCCGTCTCTGTCCCAGCTCCCCCCTCCGGCGGCATCCTTCTCCCCTCGCAGGGTGAGGGCCAGACGTCCCTGCTGTCACCATGCCCACGTTTCGGCCATTGTCCCCTCGACTCTGGGTGCCGTACCTCCTTGCACTCCCCGACAAAGCCCCTTCTGTCAGGGACAGAGTGGGGCTGGGGGGGCTGGACTGGGACATGTCCCCCCGAATACCAATCAGGAGGGGGAGCGTGTTTACACCGGTAGCTTGGGGGCAGCTGCGGGGTCTGTGAGCTGCAAGACCCCCCCCACCAGCTGGGGGGGGGACGGGGAGGGGGAAGGGAGGCCTCACCGAAGCCCCCGGGAACAAAGAGTCAGTGTGGCTCGTGACAGCTCTAAGGAAACGCGGGGAAACAAATGTGCCACTAATAGGTGGGGAGGTTACCTAGGAAAAGATGCTGCCAGGCGGGCGGGCAGCCAGCTCCCTGGCAGGCAGCGAGGGGCTGGGGCCGGCACCCGCAGCCTCAGGGGGGCTCGGGGGGCTGCAGCGGGGCCAAGGCAAGGCGGGTTTGTGGTCCGTGCCCGGCGGGGCATGTCCTCACGCTGCTGTTCCTTTGGGGACACCATTCTTACGGGCGCGGTGAGGCCATCTGGGTTTTTGTGCTCAGTGTCCCCACTGGGGCAGTGGCACTGTTGTACAGGGAGCTGCTGCTGCCTGCTTGCTCTCCCTCTTCTTCCTCCATCACTACTGTGCCACAGATCTCAGCTTTTTTGGGGGGGCCCCAGAAAGACTCCCTGGGGCATCCTGAGTACAGCCAAGCCTCACTAATTAAACACTTCTTTAAGACCTTTATATATTTAAGTGCTTCCTTGAGCTTTTAGGGACCTGACTTACAGTCTGTGGATGTGCAGGAGTGCCAGGGTGAGGGTCACCACTGTGCTCGGACCTGCCACTGAGCAGCCCCCCCTTTGCCTCCCACCAGCCTGGGCCCCCTCCCATGGAGGTGATGCTGCAGATTCTGCAGGGGGTGCCTCAGCTCCCACCTCTGTTCTGTGCCATTATTCTACTGGCAAGCCGGGACTGCCAGGAGCAGGCATTGCCAGCCGGCTGCCTGGAGATAATCTGCCCTCTCCTTCCACGCACCCCGTTGTGCTCCTGACCTGCGGCCGGCTCTGGTTTTCTGGGTGTTGAGCTGCTTCCAAGGTTTCCCTGGGAATGCATGGGGTCGAGCCCACCTCCCGGGGCTCCCTCCTTGAGTCACTGGCTCCTCTGGGCACACCCTCCGTCTTGCTTTGGGTGCAGGCTTGGATTTGGCTTTCTTACTGTTATTAAAGCAAAAGGATCTGGGTCTGTAGTGAGGTGCAGCTTCCAGCCCCCTGCCCCTTTCAGCAAAGTGCCCCCCCTCTGCGTACCATCACCTTGTGTGGAGCACCCTGCCCACATCTCTGGTGATCCCTACCACACCAGCAAACGAGAATTTGCAACCTGCAGGAAAAATGATGGAAAATCAAGACTTCCTAATGCTGGGCAGCAGTGCTAATTATACAGCCATTAAAACACAGGGGAATTATTTATTCCCTCCCTGGCCTCGCAGCGCATCGCCTGCATTGTGCCCCATTCACCCTCGGCCACTTTTGGTCTGCTAGAAGAGTTAAAAGAGCACTCAGAGGAGCTGATCCCTTTGTCCATGCATTTTAGGAGCAGAATAAAGGCATTTCCTTCCTCCTGTTTTCATAGCTCTGATAGTAGAAAGTAATTTTAAAGAATCATGAGCAGAATTAGCCTTTGGTAATTTGACTTCGCGGTTGTAGAAGAAAAAAGTCTTATGTGGTGATTTTAGGGTGAGTTATAGCTTGGTACCCCTGCACGTGTATCCCACAGACGTGTTAATGTGCAGAGCCATGTAATTAACCTGCATCTGCTGATCGATTCTTCTGCGCGTGGGGGGCTGGACCCCGTTGTCTCTCCTCCTGGGACTGCCATGAAAACAAGCCATCAGCAGTTTCCAGCACTGCTGCTTGCAAGGATGCCTGTGCCACGTCCCTTCTCTGTTGCTCCCGAGGGGCCCGTGGTGCTGTCAGCATTGGCGCTGTCAGCATTGGTGCTGGACCTGCAGTCCTGGCACCAGCAGTTTGGCTCGGTGGGCACCGGCAGCAGCTTCTTGCCCAAGCAGGCTGCCTGGGGCGCTGCCATGCTTTACCCACTGCGGCAGGGGGGTGGCTTTCCCTGTGCTGAAGTGCCATGAAGACTAACCATGTGAGTGGGGGAGATTCCCCTTCTCACATCTGGGGGGTTTCCTGGTGCAGCAGGGCTTGCAGGCATTGCGTTGCCAAGGGGAAGCTGTCCCCTGCCCACAGGGATGGGCTGGGGCACCCGGGTGTGGAGAGCCTGTTTCCCTGCGTGTGCTGATGGGCGTCTGGGCACGAGCACGGGGCAGCTGCCTGCACAAGGACACCCGGCCAGCAGCATGCTGGGGGTGCCTTTGGGGAGGTGGCGATTCATTTCCCAGGTTCTGATCTGTGTTAAATTAATTATCATCCCAGGCTTATCCTCACTTAGCCAGCGAGACTCAGACGTCTGTGGTTGGGACCCCCACTGCCCCGCCAGAGCTAAGCAGCATATGGATTAGGGGGTCTTACCAGCTGCCTCCCCTGGCCCCTCTGTGGCAGTTACACCCTGCTTTGCCCCCAGAAGCTTTGGTCCCCGTTGGTGTCTGTATTTCCCTTCAGGACAGGAAAAGCTGGATTAATTTTTACTGCTCCCAAGGGAGCTGTTGGTAACCTAAGACATCTCGCTGTCTTGTTTTCTGTAAACTGGGAGGCAGGAAACAGCAGGGATGGTTTAAAATGGTTTCCTCATCCCCCCTTCTCCCTGTCTCGTCCTCACTGCCTCTCTGATGGGGGATGGCGTTTGAGGCAGAGCTGCTTGGAGAGGAATAGTCGCTCAGACTTCTTCCAGGCCCTCGGGCTGGCAGAGAGAGTTTTCTCGAAGAGGTGTGGGAAGAGCTCGAACATCCTCTTGAGTGTTTGGGAAATGGTAATTTTGGGATCCTACGAAGGAGGAGTGAGGGGTGTCAGCTGTGTTGCACAGACAGAGTATTAAATGTGGAAAGTACAGGAAAAGCTCCCAAAAAGTGCCTCTTGCCCCAGAGCTGGGAAGTCCTCCATCCCCAGACCTCTGCCATGGCAGAGCTGGGAAGGGAACCCAGGAGTCCTGGCCCTGTGTCCTCCCCGCCTTCCCATCCCTGGTACGGCACTCAAAGGGGCTTTTGTCCAGCTCGGAGCCCCACAGGTGGGTGGGCGCTTCTTCCCCCCCTACCCTTGGGCCGGGATGCTTTTTCCCAGGGGCCGCTGTTGGCCGGTTGCTATGCGACGCGGGCTTCTGGGTCACCTTGGCAACGGGGGCCTGGGGATGCGGGTTGGGGGTCGACCCCATCATGGGACCCTTTGGGGATGTTTGCCTGGGGGCTGGTGATCCCGCTTTCTGCAGAGCGACAAGTGCCCGGGCCGTGTGTTTTGCTGGGTACAAGCATGGTGGAAGCGCAAAATCACGTGCCCAGGGTCAGGTGTGGGTACCTGGCGTCGGGGTTTCACCCCAGAGATGCTCCGCTGCAGCTCCTCTCCATTGCGCAGCCAAGCTATTACTGCCCAGCAATTACCACCGGTGCTATTAATTACTAATCATAGGGACAAAGCTGGGGCAGTGTGGCAGGGGGAATCTGTGCTTGTGGGGTAAACGGGAGCAAGCAAGCGGGGGGCTGGCTGCATTCCCGGGACTCAGCGGTGTTTCCAGCCCCTGCTCTCCAAATGGAGGCATTTCCACCTCCCGGCATTGCCGTCCCGCTCCGGCTCGCTTGTTCTCTTCCCCACGGGCGCAGCGTGTTGCTCATTCCTGCATCCTACGATTTCACAGCATCCCCGCAGCCGGGTGTTAATGAGATTAGACCCAAGCTTTAAGATGTCTCTCTCTATCCTTTGCCATCCAATTACACAGCCTGCATGGTATCTGATTGCCTGCGAGAGGGGAGGACTGGGGCTGGCTGGGATGGGAGGATGCAGCTGGTCTTTCTGGGTATCAGCCCTGCCGTGCTGAGTGGTTTTCTTTCTTTTCTTCTTTTCTTTCCTTTTTTTTTTTTTTACTCCCCCCTTGGTTTTGAGCTGCTTCGTTTGGCTTTTTCATCGCTTCTCGACGTGGCGGCTGGGCAGAATTTGTTTAAATTAACTGCTTGAATGGCAGCATTTGTGTGTGTTGGTGGGGGGGAGCTCAGACAGCACCAGAATGGATGAGGGGGATTAAAGGTGTCTAATGGGTTCCAGATGGGCATCCCGGACTGGGAAACACCCCCACAACCCCAACCCCAGCCGGGAGCCGCTGGCAAGGAGCTTGGGGCTGAGACAGGATGCTACCACGGGTGACTGCCTGGCTCTGCTACGGCAGGGCGGCTGCTCTGAGCATGTGCCCGTGGGACCAGGGTGCCCTGAGGTCCCCGCGGCGCTGGCTGCCCCTGCACCGACTGGCCATGCTCTGGGTAAGCAGGCAGGTGCACCGCAGGAGGCACCTTCCCTGGCTGGCCCGGAGTACAGGGTGCAGAGGGCTCGGCTCTCCCCTCTGCGGGCTCTGGGGACACAGGGCAGGGGACAACCGGTGCGCATGAGTCTGGCTTTTGGAGGTGCCTCAGCTGTTGTTAGCTGACACTGCAAATACAGCCTGCCGCGGCAGCACCACTGGAGCAGCAGTTTCTGCTCAGTGGTCTTGGCTGCAATGTGAGGAACAATAATATTTAGTCTTTCATGCCCTCCCCCTGGGCTCTGAGGTACCTCGGGGTGCTCGCTCAGCCTGATGTCCCTGCTGCTGCAGACATCAGCCTATTTTTTCTTATTTACAGACGGAGAACTGAGTCCCACAGACAGGAGCTATACTGCCTGCGTGGCCCTGCTGGTTGCATTTCCCAGAGCTGTAGGGATCACATGGTGATTGCCCTCCCTGGCTCGCCAAGGGCTGCGCCTCCTACCCATGGCCACGTTTCCCCTTCGGACCTGCCGAGCGGTGCCAGGGCTGCTCGTTCACAGCCTGTCTGATAGCAGTGCCTAGCTCGGAAGCACGTCAGTCCCAAGCGACATGAAGCGTGAAGGACTGCTGGGGAGCTGTGTTGCTGGTGGGGACTGAAGGGTTGTGGGCAGGGTCATTGCTTTTGGGTTTTATTAATGGCTGAGAGCAGGAGGGGGACATAAGCTGTGAGCCAGCTGGCTGCCAGGAATGTCACCCGTGCTGTGGGATGGTTCATCATTTCGCAGGGGATTTAAGCTTCTAAGGGGAGTGGGCTGCAGAAGAGCCCATCAAGTTTAATGAGAGTGAGCATGGAGTGGTACCTTTTGCCATGGAAAGCTGGAAAAACCCAATTCCCAGTGGGAATCACTCGCCCTCCAATGGCTTTTTGTGAAAGCAGTGGTTTGCTCTGGCGTGTCTGGCCACATCCGAGCGGATGGCTGAGTTGGGGAATGAGGCAAGACGCAGGAAAGGACGCTCCTGATCCACACGGCAGCTGTCCTGATTCAGAAAGGCTGCAGCAGAAGGTGGGGGCTGAAGAGGCTCCAGGCAGGGTGGCAGGGGTGTGCGTGGAGAGATTGGGGGGTGCTGGCTGGCCTCCCTCACACGCTGACTCTCAGCCGACTCTCTATCTGTGAACGCTCCTGGCCCATCCTTGGCCCCATGTTCCCCCCCCAGCTCTCGTTTCCTTCCACAAATATTGAGAAAATAAATAGCGCAGCTGAATGGGGACATCCCTGCGTCCCTCCGCACACAACCGCCTCCCTGGGGAGCTGCGCAGGTGGTGACCCCACATTCCTCAGCCCAAGGGTTAACCGGAGAGAAAGCAAATATTGGCTTCTCCAGGGGCTGCCCGTGCCCGTGGCCAGGGCTGCTTCTTGCCTGAGGAAAGGGGCTCACGGCGTGGGCAGGTCCCTTCCCTGGCAGGGGTGGTTGCACAAACCCAGCTCTTTGCCCAGGTAGCACAAGGTCCCTGCTGCAGTCTGAGCCCGCTCCTTGGGGCAGGAGGTGCCCTGGCACAGTGGGGACAGGCGAAGCCTGGTGGGTGATGAGCTGGAGGGTCAGCCTGGGCCAGGCAGCGGCTGTGGTGGGCTGGGGGCACGGCTGGTGTTCTGCCAGGTCTGCCTGCCCCTCTGCCTATTGCTGCATCTGCCTCTGGGGCATGCTCCTGCGCCTTGGGGAACTGAAGGCATGCGGCTGGAAAGGGCTCGTGGCTGTCCCATGGGGAGCTCCTCCGTGTGGTGCTGATGGCACGAACCCAGCGCTGCCAGCTCCCGCTGCCACGACCTGCCCTGCTCGGCGGGGCTCCTCCCCTCCCCCTTCAGCCCTGCGCGGGGTTTTGTGACCCAGGAGTTGCTCCATGAAGCGTGGGACCCATGTCGATGCCCAGAGCCTTTGCAAGCCCCCCACTCCCCAGGGCAGGGTCTGACCCCGCGGGGCAGGGTCCAGCAAAGCTTGTTTCCCCTCTCCCTCCATCCTGATCTTGTCTCTTAGCAGCTGCCCCTGGCCAGGACCTGGGCTGTGCAGGGAGGGATGTGACACTTTCCATGCATCAGTCACTGTGCCACCTCGGGAGTGACTTGCGAGGTCGTTAACCCCTGCGGCACTGGTGGGGCCGAGGCACGGCGAGCCATGGCAGAGCATCTCTGAGGCGCCTCCGCCTGAGCAGCAGCCGGCTGCTCTGCCTCCAACTTGACACCGATCCCTGCTACAATAATGATACGGGCGGCAATCAGGGAGGAATTAAAGGATAATTAATGCCAATCCACATGGAAAATTACTCTCGTCAAACAAACCTGATATCATTTTTTTGATGAGCTGACAAATTGGGTTGATAAGTAGCGACTGTGCTGACATGATATACTGAGACTTCTGCAAGTCATTTTACTCTTGCCTGGAGGATATTGTGATGAAAACATTAATATTCTGCAAAAATCAGTGTAGCACTCCTGACAATGTGCTTTACTAGTAGCCTTCCCTGGGGGAATTGCAGCAGTCGCCTTTCTGGCAGGGTGCAGCAGGGCTCTGGTGACGATGAAGTGATGCTCACCATCTCTGCAGAGCCACAGCGGTCTTGGGATCTTTGCTCCCCCCAGTCTCCTGGCCTCTCATTGCCCCCTCCATTTGCCCTGCACCAGCCAAGGGTGTGTGGACGTAGCCAGGGGAAAAGCCACCTGCACCATCACGGAGCTTGGTTTGGCAGGAAACACGAACTGAGAGGTGAAAGGAGCAGGGCTGGTGCTGCCAGCATGATGATGGTCCAGCGGGATGTTCTGCCTGAAACACTTCTACTGGAAAACATCCTCGTGCAAGGTCATGCAGCTGGGGAAAAAAAATATGTAGGTCACAGCTACAAGAGAGGGAACAGCATCTGGGGACGCAGTTACACTGAAAAGGACTTAGCAGTCATCACGGCAGCCTGCTTTGGGATGTGGGCTTCCAGTGCTGCAGCCCGGGGAGTGGTGGATGAGCAGAACAGCTCTAGGTACCAGCGGGTGGGGTCACTGTTTTGGGGGGCAGCAGGGGAGGCCTCCGCTGTGCATCATTTCTGCTTTGGGGCCCACGGTTTAGAGAGATGTTGGGAAATTAGAAAGTGCTCAGAGAGGAAGTGCAAGATAATTGGAGGTCTGGAAAACGTGCCTTCCAGTGAAAAGAATTAAAAAGCGCAGCCTATTTAGCGTATGCAAGAGGAGGTTAGGAGGGGATTTGATCCCCATCTCTGCGTACCTGCATGGGGAGAAGCCTGGTTGTAGGCACCTCATTAATTTTGTGAAAAAAAAGGAAAGAAAAAGAGAAAGAGCAAAAAATCATTTGATAGCTGGAGGCTGAAACCAGACAAATTCAGACTAGAAATAAATTTGGCTTTTTCACCACAGAGAGCAGTTAACCATTGAACACTCAGCTGGAAAGAGGTGGATTGGATGTCCTTTGAAGTTGTGAAGGAGATTGTACTTCTTTCCCTGATGGTGAAAACGGGAAGGGACAGGGTTGGAGCCAAGTCCCAGGGAGGGCTCTGTGTCTGTGCCGGGTGCGTGGAGGCATCGCAGTGGTAAAAGTGTCCCCTTCTGGATGATGGATGGCACCCCATCCGCTGTCCCTCTCTGGGCATCAGGGACGTCGGTCCAGCACCTCCATCCCAGGGCAGGACTGTAATTACTTGCAAAGCGCCCGAGCATCCCTGGTCTGCGAGGCTGGCTGAGCAGACCCAGCTGTTGAGGCTCTTCTCCATCTAGGACGAGGTGAGGTGGTGTCTGCTGGTGGGGATGGCGCTGCCACAGCCAGGGGGTTGCTGGGGGTGGTGTCTGCTGGTGGGGATGGCGCTGCCACAGCCAGGGGGTTGCTGGGGGAGCCCAAGGCTGGCCCTGCTGCTCTCAGCTGGCTGGGGGAGAACTGCTGGCGCCGGTCTTCCCACGCTCTCCCTGGGGGATGCTGAGCTGTGGCCTTCCCGACCCCTGCGCTGCAATCCTGTCTGAGCATCTTAGGCAGAGCTGTGTTTTACTAGTGTGGTAAAAGGGAAAGATGGCTTTGCTTTAATTTTATGAGCTACAAAGTACTTTGCCTGGTTAAGTGCTGGCTGAGTTTTGCAAGGGCTCTGGCTCAGAGTTCACAGGGCTAATAGCCGCAGGGGTTGCAGATGCCACCTCTCCCCTACGCCGCTCCCTCGCCCATCACAACTGCTCTGCCTCCAGTGTCCCCATCTTCGCAGAGTCAGGCAGGATCTGCTCCTCTCCTGTTCCCATCTCTTTGCAGTGAGAGGCCAGCAGTGACTGCGACAGCGAGGCCAAACCAGAGTGCTGCTGGGTTGTCCATCCGCGGGGTTTTTCTGGCTGAAATTGTGCCTGGGACAGTGAGGTGGAAGCTGGCTGTAGCTGAGGACGTGGCTCTGGGAAGGTCCCACCCTGGCTGCATGTTGGGGATCACGCGTGCTGAGCAGCGGCGTGCTGCGGGGAGCCATCGGTGGCCCCGCGGGTGATGGGGTGCGTGCGAGTGCCTGTGTGCCCTTGCAGCCTGCTGAGCTCCGATCCCCCGGTTGTAGGAATGTCTTTACATGCTCTGGGAATCTTTGTGCTCCTGTCCTTGCAGCCTGCCGCTGCCGGGCTTGGGGTTTTGTGCTTCTGCTTCTT
>VWZZ01000792.1:800754-813846 GCA_013399095.1 Psophia crepitans | reverse complement strand
GCAATCACAACTGGCCCCTTCCCCCTCGCCAGGAACATGTGGCTCCCGGACCATGAGAGCGAACGTTATCGTTTGTACCTGTGAATTATTGATAAGGTATAAGATAGTTCTTGCAGTGAAAAAATAATGAGGGGGAGAGGCTGTTTGCAGCCTGGTGGGCCTGGCACTGCTGCAAACCCTCTTCTCTGGGGGCAAACTGGGCGGTGGGACCCCATTCCTGCTGGGCCCCGTCCGCCAGCTGACCGTGCTGGCCCTTAGCAGCGTGCGGCCGGCACCGGGCTGTCTTTGTGCACGGCGGCTCCTCTCTTGGCGTGGGTCTGGCTGGCGCCTGTCCCCTCCTGGCTACCCACTGCCTTCCCTCGGGGGAGGTGGGCAGCTGCCTGCCCTCCCCAGCCCCATGCTGCCTGCAGCCACCCACGAGCTGGGGGATGCTCGCTCAGGCAGCTGCCTGCAGGTCGCAGAGGTGAGTGGGGATGTCCCAGCTCCACGGGTTGGCTTCCCACCCTGCGGTGCGTTGGCGGGGAAGGGGCAGGTATCGCCCAGTTCTGCAGATGCTGTGGCTCCAGCAAGCAGATGGAGTTTAGCCTGGGAGAGCCTTTCAGCTGGCAGGGCTGGGGCGGCTCTGGGGGTCTCCAGAGGCTGGAAGAGGGAGAGCGGTCCTCGGTCCTGGGCTTTATGGCCACAGATGTGCTGTCCCTGTGCCCTAATCTGTCTCTGGAAAAAGGGAGGTGAGGCTGCTGGAAAGCAGATGGCAGCCCTGGAAGGGGGTCTGCCTCTTCCCCCCAGCTCAGGGCTGTCCTTGAGCTGGGAGCTGAGCAGAGTGGCTCAGTGCATCCGTCCCCTGAGCTATGGATGTGAGAGCCTGTCCTGGAGAACACCCAGGTCCACCAGCCCTGGTGGGTCTGGGCTTTGGCTGTGCTGGGTGTGTGGACGTGACGTGCTGGGCGGTGGGTTGTAGCACATGTGCCGCAGGGTGTACGGGTGTGATGGGAGATGCTCCCAGGCAGTGCAACAGTGCGATGAGAGCCCCTGGTCCAAGGGTGCTCCAGCATCAGGCAGCGTTAACCCCGAGTACAGGCTGCTGCGTGGGAGCTGAAGTGAGGGAAGGGTGAGCGTGGCTCCTAGCTCCTGCTGTGGCAGAGTGTCCCCGAGCAGGCGAATGATCCCAGCATTAAAGGCTGTGGGAGCACCAGCCGTGTCCCCCGCTCACCCTCCCACTCCCTGACTTGCCTCCAGTCCTGTAGCGAATGCAGGCTGGGCCACTCTGATGTCAACTTTGATGTGCAAATTCCTCATCCCCTCTCTGGTGTCTGACGGGATGGAGGTGCCCATAGCGGTGCCAACAGCGGCAGGAGCACAGGGCACATGAAACAGCCCCCTTCAAAGCCCAGCAGTGCAGCTCCCACTTGCAAGCCGAGTTACGTTTGCAGGCAATTTGCCGGTGTCATTCCTTGCCTTCGCTCGCAGCCTTTTCCCTTGCAAGCTGCCTGTTCCCTGCTTTGCTTCGAGGGGAAGAGCCTGGCACCAAAGCAGCTACGAGCTGCATCGGGCTGGGTCCTGCCTGCAGCTTGCAGTGTGGGCTGCTGCAGCCCTCGCGTGCCCCATCCCACGGTCCCCACGGCTCCGGCTCCGTGCTGAATTTGGCTCTTACACCAAGCAGGCACGGAGGGTGGAGGCACAGACGCTTTCTGCGCAGGGGTAAAGCGAGGCAGCTGTGCTTTCACCTCCTTCAGAGCTGACGCATAAGGACAAGACCAAACCCAAGCCCTTTTCTCTCTAGCTGCTTTCTGGGTGGAGGGGTGCAATGGGAAAGGCTCATCCCGCACCGGATCGCAGGGTGCTGCGGGCTGCTCGCGTGCTCAGCCAGAGCTGGGGCTGTGTGTGCACGGGGAGGATCTGGCCCCTTCCTTGTGTGAGGCAGAGGCGAGACGGCGTGTGTGAACTCGACTTCACAAGACATCAAATGCGCTGCAGTCGGATGGAAATTGGCTCTTGGAGCTCCTTTCTTCTGGTGCCGAGCAGCTCCCCGCTCCCGCTCCCCCCTCGGTGGGTGGATGGGCTGATAGCATGAGGAAGCGCCTGCTCCCCTCCAAGCCCTGGTGCCTGGGATCTCATCTCCAGGCTCGCCGACAATTTGCATTAATGTTTACTTAACTAACTGGGAGCCCTCTTACATCCCAACTGCCTTTGCTGCGGGGCTTGTGGGGGCTCGTGGGGGCGGCAGGACCGGCAGAGGCATTTCTGGGCTGCCTCCTTTGTGCTCTGGGAATCTCAAACCCTCAGTAAAAAAAACCCTCTTTGCCAAAAGAATGGGCCCTTCTCCCAATTTACTTGAAAAGATGTCCCGGATTTCTGCCCAGCCAGGACGCGGCATTGTTCCTGGGCAGGATTTCAGTGGGGGAGCTGGCTAATTTGCAGTATTTTACATATCTAATATGTTGTCAGAATTGCTTTTAAATCCCTATAATATTTAATTAGGTGGTAGCTTTTGGCATATTAGGTGGGAACATGGCTGTCTAATTAGTTATTGGTGATTTCATACCCATGAAGGTAATTAAGTTAGGTAAAAGCGGGAGGCAATCTCCCATGCATGCATCTGCCCCGTTTTGGAGCTGCTCTGGGATGTAGCAGGATCGATGCCGCCTGTCTGGCCTTGGAGCAGCGCATACCCATCCAGGACTGCTGCCGGGCTCTCCCCCTCCATGGGGTGGCCGTTCCCTGTGACAGCGCCCATGCCCAGCCCGCGGTCCTGGCTGGAGCAGGACATCTCCCCTGGGGACCTTTGGCCCATGGCGTGCTTGTCTCTCAGACCTGGTATCTCCCAAACCTGGTATTTTTAATCTCGCAGCTGAGCTGGGATCTGACAAAATATGAATCATCCAAGAGAAGTAAGAGCCGGCAGAGTCCCTGGGTCCCTGGCAGACTGGGGTGTATTTTTAGCCTGCACGTATTGGAATTTGACTGTTTCTTAGGGTGGAAAAAAAAAAAGAGGAGTATTTCAGATCCGAGTGCTTAGCTCTGGCCATGCCCTACTACCAGCTCCACAGTGCGTTGCCTTGAAAATAAAGGTTTATGGCAGCGTGGGAAGGAGGATCGGGCTGTGTTGCACAGCCCCTGCTCGCCTGCCCCCTTGCAGAGGACCACGCGGAGGGGCCGAGCCCTGCCCTGTGCCCACTGCCGGGAGCTCTGGGGTGCTGGGGTGCGCACACGCACACAACCGGGGGTTGGCTGCTCGCCCTTCTGCTGGCCCGGGCCAGCAGCTGTGGCTTGGGGCAGCCATACCTGGAGCTGGTCATGGTTGGGGCATTCCCAGGAGCAGGGGTGTCTCTGGGGGCACCAGCACCCAAAGTTGCACCTGTAGCCTGGGCATGCTGCCGCGTTCTGGCACCCAGGCCAGCAACGGGTGGCACGTACCCTTCCCTGGGCAGCCCTGTGATGGCTCCGGCTGCATCCCACGGTGGGGTCCCAGCCTGTGATGCCCCTGCTGTGAGATAGCGCTCCCCAGCCACCCACCTCTCTCCGAGGGAACCGTTATCTGCCCGGCTGTGCCTGCGTGCGTCTCCCCCCCTCCGCAGCGTTTGCAGCCAGGACCCCACTGTTCGGGAGATTTCATCCCCCCTTTAATCTTGGCCGTTGGAAGCTGGGGAGTGGATAATGATGAAGGAGTGTAAATGTCAGCAGGAAACCAGCTTCAATCAGAACCGTTAAAAATAAACCCGCCAGGCCTGCTCTGGCAGGGGTAATCAGCCTCGGCAGCTCCTCGCTGCGGGTCCTAGAGCACGAGCCGCAGTTGTGCCGAGCAGTGCCGGGCCACCCGAACACCAGTGCTGGAGGCTGCCTGCAACGTCAGCAGATCCAGCCCCAGCCAGCAGCTCCCTTGGAGCTGGGAGGAGTGACCCCCGGAGCCAGATGGGGTCCTGTACCCCCTCCCTGGGTGCACCCTGACTTTCCAGGAATCCCTGCTGCAATCCTGGCTGGGCTAGAGCTAAGGTTTTAAATGGAAGAGGTTAGCGTGGGGAGGGGCACAGAGGTGAGCTGCTTCTGGCACGCACCTTTTTTCTCAGGGATCTCCATGATCTGCATGCTCTGGCATAGCATGGGTGATGGCAGTGAGATGCTCAACCTTCATGAAAGTACCTGTGAATGCCCAGACTCCCCTTCCCAGCTCAGTCAGGCTGTGGCAGGAGATGTGGACATAGGGATAACACAGTCCCCAGCTACTCTGGCACCTCCGCAGGGCAGAGTCAGCCGTGGGCTCTCGGGGCCACAGAGCTGGTGTCCCCACCTGAAGTGAGATGTGCTTGGAGCAGAGACAGGAGACATGTTGTAACCTCAAAGATAATTAACCTTGGGGCAGCTTGCAGAGGGATGTGGGGCTGCTCCAGCACTTGAGCTGTCATATGGAGGCTGAAGGTCTGTGCGAGACCCCCAGGTGCCTGCGGGCTTGGGGCTGGGGCTCCCCAGTCTGCATCTTGTAGTCGGGTGCTGCGGCCGCACTCGCTGATCCTCTGAGCTCCACACATGTGGGTCAGGGAAAGGCAGGAGGAACACCCAGGCATGCCTCCGGCAACTCATTTCTGCCTCCACAAACAAGGAGGAGCCGTTGATCCCCAGCACGGATGCGGTCCGTGGGTGGCAGTGCTTTGTGACTGTGGGGGCTGCAGCTGTACTGACTGCCTGCAGGCAGAGGCTTCCTCAGACTTGTGGGGTGATTTTGTGCCAGGGGCTCTTCAAAGAGCTCCTCCATGGGGAGAAGCCAGCACGGCCCTGTGGGCTGGCTTGCAGCTCCCTGTCCCCTGTGACACGGCCACAGTTGGGTGCTGCTCTCCCAAACCCTCTTAGGAGCAATGCTACAGCTTGGGCCCAGCCTTGTGGCAGGGCTCTGCTGGCCTGCCAGCAGCTTTTATCGTGGCTTTGATGTGTGCCACAAGGGATGGAGTCTCTTTTTCTGTCTGTTGCGTTTTCCCTGCTGCGTGCCCCTGCGCTCGGTTCCCATGCGTGGGCAGTCTTGCAGCCTTGCACTTGCTCTGCCCCCTTTCCCACCCTCCTTTCCCTTCGGACCCTTTTCCTATCAGGGCTGTTTCCTCCCAGCCCTATGTAAAATCACATCTCTTTTTCCGACTGCTGGGCTGGGTTTGAGATGTCCCACTGGCTCCGTCCTGGCTGCCAACAGGGGCTGACGCTTTTCAGCCTGCGATGCATCTCCCACCTCGTGTCCCACTGCCAGCTCTGTGGTGGCTCCCAGGTCCTTTCAGTAAGCCAGGCTGTGAGATGCAGCAGCTGCTGGGGTAAGAGTTTTGCCTGTCTCAGTGCCAGGGCTGAGCATGAGGAGCCTGAAGGACTTGGTCATGCCAGGGCATCTTGCCAAATAAATCCAGCTGGGTCTTGCAAGGTTCAGCATCAGTTTCAGAGCATCTTCCAGGCTGGAGCTTGCTTTATCTCTTTCCAAAGCTGGGACCAGGGTTTAGAGTTGCTATCCCAGGACCTGTGAAGCTGAGGAGCAGCACTGCAGATCCACAGCCTCACTCCTTGGCTCACCAGCCTGTGCCATATCTGGGACAGCCGGGATGCAATTCTCAGCTTGGCTCAGTCTCATTCACACTTCGGAGGAATCCAGGAGGGCCGGCAGGGCTGGCTTCACACTTATTAGCAATTAAAAGGCTCAGAGCCTGGGAGTCAATTAGTTCTGAGCCCAGCAGTGCCACAAACCCAGGGGATGAGCCTGCTAACGAGAGCTGCAGCCAGCTCCGGGCTGGCTCTCCAGAAGAGCTATTTGCTTTTTCATTTGCACCTTGGATGAGTGTCGCTGCATGGAGTTCGGGGTGTCCTCACAGGCGCGAGCTGCCAGGCAGGGAGCACGCACTGCGTGCTGGAGGGTGCAAGGCTTCCCGGCACGCAGGGCTGGAGCCTGGCACCTCTCCTGTCATGGCACAGCGCCATCACCCCGCAGGGCCCTCTGTGTGCGGGGTCATCGTGGGGTGAGGAGGGATTGACCTTGTCCTAACCCTCACGGGGCTGGGGCGGGGGGTCTCGCTGTGGCATGCTGCTGTCTGCCAGAGATAGAGCCACCTGTGGTCCAGCAAATGCCCACCGCCACCCCCTGGCTCGCTCCGCCCCAAGCCCTGGAGCTGCTGGGCTGTGGTGCCCTGGTTTGCTGGGCACCCTGGGACATGCTGGCTCTGTGAGCACTGGGATGCTCTGCTGGGGGCAGTGCTTTCCCTCTGCAACAGGAGAGATCGGGGTGGTGAGCAGAGTGTGGCGCCTGGGTTTGGGGGGAGGCTGGCAGGGCCGTGCAGCCCTGGCAGAGGGGATGGCTCCCTGCCTTTGATTCATAGCACGTCAGGAACATGCTGGGGATGAGCTGAGGGATGCAAATACGAAGCAGGTAGGTGCGCAGGCTGAAGGGTAGCGTGGGAGATGGAAAGAAAACATGCTTTGGTGGAGGGTTTCGCAGGGATTTCCCACTACTAGAGGGTGAGACAGAAGCAAAAACATGAAAGGAGGGAGGAGAACAAGCTTGCTGAACACCAGGGCCGAGGTGGTGAAAAGCAGAGATGGAGAGAAGCAGGGGGCCGTGCAGCAATGGGGCCACCGGCTGGGTGCGGTTGGGCGCCTTGGCTCCCGGTGGCAGTGGGACACGGGGGCTGTGAGCCAGACAGGCACAGTTTTAACAGCTGGTGTCCAGCCAGACACTTGCTGGAGGGACTGAGCCTTCATCCAGCACTCAGTGGGAGCCCGGGGAGACGTGTCAGCCACACAGCAGGGCTCTTTGCAGGCGGTGGCAGGTTGGCTGCACCCAGGTGTGTGCTTCAGAGCACCCCCCTGCCCACCCCTGCCTCTGCCAGACCACAGGGCGCTGGGCACAGTGGATGCTGTTGCTCCCTCGAGGCATTTCAGCATGTCAGGGAGCTGGTGGTGATGCCTTAGCCACGCGTTGCCTCCCCTTCCCGCAGATAAGGAGGTTTCAGGAACAAAGGGACAGTGTGGGGAGGGGGCGGTGACAGGCACGCAGGGTTTTCAGCTTGTTATTTCACTTGTGTTTCCATTAAAGCTGCTGCTTTTAACTTGTTTCAATCTCTGAAGAGGCTCCAGGGTGGGTGGCAGATGCTTTATTCCCCCTCCGCCTCCCTCCCACCCTCTCCTCTTTTCCCTGGCCAGCTCCCCTTGTTCCCACAGCATCCTCCTTCCCGTGGAGGCCGAGTCCCGTGGCTCTGGCTTTGCAGCGCAACCCATGCGGGAGCCGCTTCGTGCTGGAGCTGGACTGGAGCCACCGCACACGCGCTGCCCGGCACAGGGAGCCACTCGGCACAGCCCAGCTCATGCAAATGCCTTCCCCACGCAGGTCGTCCTGCTCGCGACGGACGTTGTGTCACCCCAACTTCCCCTGTGCCCAAACTAGGGGATGCTGGTGTCACCTGCAGCGCATGCACCCATGTGCCTCGGCATCCCTGCTGCACTCCCTCGGCATACACAGGCACCGCCAGGCAATACCAACTGGTGTCAGTCACTGGTGGTCCAGCAAGGACAATGGCCCGGATCATGGCGCGGGTCAGCAGTGTCCCTTTGAAGCTGCTGAGATTTATGTGTTCCCTGAAATGTTTTGCTACATCAGCACCACTGCGCTGAGGCTGGGACTCTTCTCACTAACTGTTGCCATGAGCGTGTGTTTACACATTCTCTGCTCGGCTGTCCAAGCAACAAACCTCTCCAGCCTTAAAGTTTTGGGAAGCATCTGCATCTCCTGGGAGGGAAGGGGCCGGGGCTGAAGCCTGGAGTCAGCACAGCACTTTGGGAAGCCTTTCCCGGCAGAGGAGCGATGCGAGGCATTGCTCCCGGCTCTTGCAGTGTTCACCTTTACTCTTTGCTGTACATGGTGGACAGGCAGAATTTGTTGATCAGGCTTGTGTCGCTGAGGTCTGTGGTGTGAGACGCTCAGCACGACATCAAGATCTCTAGCAGCGTGTTGCCTTGCTCCAGCAAAGGATTGTTTTGTCCTCGTATATATGGGCCTGGCAAGGATGAGCTGTGATCCATCGCTTTCACTGGTGCTGAGATGACAAGAAATATCACTACAAAAAACCTCAGGTGGGGATGTGGGCAGTTCTCCTACAGGAAGAGATTATTTATTGTTGCTTGGACCTCGGTGGACATGACCTGGTGTGTCATACTACCCACCAAGGGGTGCTGAGATCTCTGGTCCCTTCGGGAGGATTGTCCCACGGTCAGGAATCACATCACGCCCCGCCGGGTGGGGTGTGAGCAGGTGATGGACATGATGGGTACGTGGCCCTTGCACAGGGCAGGCAATCCCCAGGGCCAGGCAGCCTGTGCGACTCAGAACATGGGGACCCTGCAACTCACAGGTGGGGACGTGAGCCCCGCTATCCAGCTGGGCTGGGGTGGAGGCACGCGTGAAAGTGCATATAGATGCCAAACTCCCCATGCCACCCAGGAGCAACGAGCCCTGCACAGGGCAGGAGAGGCCAGCAGTGACTTTCAGGCTGTTGTGGTGGCTAGAAGGATGTTTGGATCTCCTCATCACTAGGGCCCCTGTAGGGACAGCTCTCTGGCTTTGCATAGCGCTTCACTGTGCCGTAAAGGTGTCTCCTGTGCTGAATACAGGTTGCCGCCACCATCCTTGTCCCCTGTGGTTGTACCATCCCTGCTCCGTGCACCCTGTCCCCAGTCCCCATCAAGGCTGTCTGGGTCGGGAGGCAGTTTCTGTGGCTGTAGGTTGTGGTCTCCCCCAGCACGCTGCGGGCTGTGGCACCCGGAGCCAGGAGGATAATGAGATCTTAATAGTCCAATTATATCCCATCGATTTACTCAGCACGTAATTGCTGGCGGCTGGGGCTGCCTGATGAAGTGCTCGCTCCGGCTGCCAGCGGGGAGGGCTGTGTCGTGCCGCCCAGCCTGGGATGCTCCATGCAGCAACCAGCTGTTTCCCCTTGAACCGCAGTGGGAGCCGCCCCTGCTGACTTGCTGCCTTTCCTCCCCCCCGGCCCCAGGAGGGGCAGGGACAAGAGTGGCAGGCTGAGATTGGAGCAGGGACGTGGCACCCTGCCCTGGCTGGGTGGGGGGTGCCAGCATCAGGCTGACCCCGGGTTGATGTTCCCCACTCTGCTCTGGGGAGCAGAAGGGTTGTGCGTCTCCGCCTTCCACTAAAACAGGCTGACAGGAGACATGACTCCTGGTGGGGGACAGTCCCTGCCAGCTGGGTGGTGGCTGAGCCATTGGCTGCGTCTGGCAGCCTGAACTGGGCAGCGCAGCGGCTACCAGGGGCACGCCCAGCTGGTCTCCTGGCGCAGAAGCTGGTTCCTCAGCATCCACCTGCAGGCATTGCAGGTGCATCTCTGCGCTTTTCTTCTGTTTGTTCCCCGTTTGAGCTGGTTGTAGCCAGAAGTCCCACAGAGTAACAACGCCTTGTTTGGAAGAGTCACTCTTACCTGTGATTTTAAGTCTGCCTTCATGACTCCGCTGGTCATCCCTTGTTCTGATGTTCTGAGAAGCAGCAAATAATGTTCCCTTTCCCCCTCATCACGTTGCTTTCAACACTGTTCCATCCCTTCCTATTTATCTTTCTGGCCCCTGCCAAAGTGACGTCTCCAGAGACCCCACGATCTCTTTCCTGAGTAGCAGGGGCTCACACTGAGCCCCCAGGGCCCGTGCTGCACCCTGGCTTGTTTGCACCCGTACGTCAGGTTTTGCTGCCCTACTGTGTCCTGTGCAAACACCATCAGCCCCAGGGGCCAGGGTCACGGCAGGCAGCACGCAGGTTGCCCATGACCTTGGGGATGGCTGGGTGAGGTGGGAGGTCTGTCTTGTCCCCCTTGGCCAGGATGGAGCAGTGCTGGCAGCTGGGCCAGCGGAACCCATTAAAAATCAAACAGCCTGACGTAATGCTGGGGCCATGCCACGGGAGCCTGAACCTGAGATGAGGCTGCGGGGCGCCGCTCACGCTAGTGCTGGGGACCAGGGCAGGTTACACGGTGGACAAAACCCTGCCTTGTTATCCCGGCACCCTGCTAATGCAGCAGCGGGGCAGCCGCCCCCAACCTCCAGCAAGCAGCTCCCCTTCAGGACACTCCTTCTTCGCTACTGGGTCCTTGCAGCACTGGGGACTTGTGTCCGTCACCTCGCATGGATTGTGGTGGCTGGGACACGAAGGTGAAACTTGTTTCCCCCAGGGTGAGGCTGGTGCTGGCACAAGCAGTAGGTGCAGCTGCTCCTCCCCGGCAGTGAGAAATGGGAGCGCAAAAGCCCCAGGGGACTGTGGGCTGTTGCCACTAATGTGAGTGCTGATTAGTCTATCGATCTCACATAACGCGGGAGTCTTTCGCGTCCCTTCGCGCTCGCCCTTGTCACCTGTCAGGCGGTGGAGGTGGCGGCATGAACAGCCGTGCTGGCGGGGCAGCCCTGACTGCCTGTCCCTCTGCCTGGGGCAGGCTGTGCTGGGACAAACAGCATATGTGGGGTGGCCTGAGGGACACCAGGCTCCATAATAGCTGCTGGTGCCGTGGTTCTTGTTGGTTAGTCCCTGGGCAGGCCCTTTGGCTTGGGGAAGTGCCGGCTGCGCCCTGGCATAGTCTCCTCTGGCACAGCACCGGTGAGGCGAGGCTGGGGTCCGAGGAGCACCCATCCCTGCCTGAAACGCTGGTGCAGCCCAGGGCTGTGCTGTTTTCTTCGCAAAGGCATCAGCCTTGTCTGTGTGAGACCTGGTGGATGGTTGCTGTGGCCAAGCTGGTGCCTGCAGTGGCTGGCCCCAGTGCTGGTGGAGCGGAGATGCCAGGGAAGGGCCTGACCCATGTGTAGGGACCTGTTGTGCATTTTCATCATGGGAGCAGCAGCCTGGCAGCAGCTGAAGGGTTAATGCCTCAGGTCTGCCCCAGTGAGCAGGAGAGGGTCTGGCAGCCCACTGAATGCTAACGAGTTCCCATCATGGAAGCTGGGGCGGAAACCAATTGAAGATGGCAATGCCCTTTGCTTTACCCGCCGGCAGCCAGCAGCCGCTCCCGGGCGTGTGGGCACTGCCAGGGTGGAAAGCCGCTCTCGGGCCGTGGCGTGTCTCCGCAGCCCTCAGCAGCTCGGCTGGGACACGGCACGGGCCGCAACTTTGGCCTGGACGGAGGTGCCCCGGTGGCTGCCGAGACCCCTGCACCGCTGGCAGCGCCAGCCCCGGTGATGCTGCCAAGCCGGGCTGCCTGGCGAGGGGAGCGCCGTGCCGGAGGGCTGCCAGGCCGCCCCAGCGCTCTTGGCAGGCGGCGGGGGGCTTGGGGGACGCGGGGCCAGCGCCGCTGGGAAGCAATTACCTCCCCGCTGCGTCCGGCCCTAATCCCCTCACACGGCGCGCGAGGAGCCGGCTCGCCAAACAAGGCTCAATCAGGTTAAAGTGTGAAGTCAGGATTAGCCGAGAGAATGAGAGCGTGGTAATAGCCTCGGCCTCCCTGCCCAGCCGCCGCAGCCCCGCTGTGGCCCCCTCCCTCCCGCCCGCCCTCCGGCCCACCGGGCTCTTGCCGGGGAGATTAAGGCTGCTGGGGTTTGTTTGCTTGAGTGGGCTCCCCACTGGGAAGCCATGTCGAACAGTTTTGCTCGGGTGCCCTGCTAAGTGCTGGGCAGGGCGGCGCGCTGGGGGGTTGGCTCCCGCTGCCGAGCCCCTGCCAGCCCTGGGGGAGCCCCTGCCCCGCGCCTGGCTCCTTGCCGAGGCTCCCCGGGGACCAGTGGCGGTGGGGCAGGGGCTGCTGGCTGCCAGGAGAACCAGCACCAGGAGCACCTCCTGCGTGTATTGCACCGGCACCCATCAGGCATACAGTGGAGCAGGGCAGTGGGGAAAATCCAAGCAGGGAAGTGTCCAAAATCCCAGTCCCTAACCACCATCATCCTCTGCGCTGCTGAGGGAGATTGTGTGGTCGTGGTTTGGCCATAAGGCTTTTGGGGGATGTGGAAGGAAAGCAGGTACTCTCCTCTGCATTGCACAGCCATGGATTGGAGAAACCCTGCAGGAGATGAGTCTGGCGACAGAAGGGGTCTAGGATGGAGCTGAGCCAGGAAGGGGTGGATGTGCAGTGGTTTCCCGTGGAGCGAGCAGGAGCCCTGCTTTGCAGACAGGCTGCTGAGAGCTTCCCCTGGGGGGGCATGCTGGTGTGCTCCAGCCTCTCCGCAGGGTCTGCCCAGGGTGTCGGCAGTCCGGGTGTCTGACTCTGTCCTCTGCCACCCACAGGGAGGAGGCTGTGCGTCCCTCATCGCCGGCTCACCCCCATCATCCTTCCCCCTTTGCACCCCCGGGAGCCCTCTGCACTCTGTGCCGTGCAGGGACAAACTGGCTGCACGGTCCCCACAGCACAGGTAGTGCTGCCAGCTGCTTGGGCATCCCCTTGAATTCAGTAACCAGGACTCTTAAACTTGGAGCTTCAGGAAAATACCTGGAAGCGAAACCAGAAAAGGCAGGAAGGGCGGCTGTGACACCAGGGCAGGGGCTTTCTTCCCCCTCCTGTCTGTGCCTGTCTGCTGGCCAGTCCCCAGCAGGGCTGTTGGACGTGTGAGTGCTTGTGGTCACTCGCTGCCACTTTACACGTGATGGCAGCAACACGCTTGTATTTGGCGGGGTGCGAGGTGGCACCGGCGCAGCTGCCAAGGGTGCCGCAAGCCGTGCGGCGGAGCGAGGAGAAGCCGTGCCATCTGCTGTTTCTTCAGCGCCAAAGTGTAAAGCAAACATAGCTGGGAGCTATGAAACACCAGGAGGGAAGGGGCCGTGCCTTGTTCCGATGCCGGGGCCTGAGGATCCCGCAGGCAAAGCATGTGTTTGTCCTGGTGCCGTCAGCTGTGGGACTGTGCCGGCGATGTAAGCCCGGTGCCGGGGCCTTGCTGAAACCCTCGCATCCAGCGTCTGTCCCTCTTGGCTTCAGCACCCCCAACGGCAGCACTTCATCGGTGACTGTCACAAAAAGCTGTGAAGGGGAGAAGCCTCGCAAAGTCAGTTGCAACCTTCTAGTGGCGTTTCCCTCGCGAGCTGTAAGTGAGCAGCTTGCAGACAGACGCCTGGGTTTGCTCCCTGGGCACGCTGGGACTCCCATGTGCTGCAAGTGGAGAAACAGG
>VWZZ01000792.1:783598-800115 GCA_013399095.1 Psophia crepitans | reverse complement strand
ACCGTACGGCAGCTCCTTGGTTGGCTGGGCATCTCACCAGAGGGCTGGGGAAGCCCACCGTCCTTGAGTTTTCCTTTTTCTTGTGCTTCCCTCTGGGAACGTTTCCCTGTCTGGGCAGTGAAGTTTTTGGCTGGGGTGAATTGGCTATTTGGATATCTCCAGGTCTTCTGCAGGCAGCTTGTGGGCCATGCTGAGCTCATTTTCTGGAGGAAACGGGGCACAGGGAGGAGGGTGGATGCTGTGCCTCCGCCCTGGCCCAGCTCAACTGCCCTGGAGTATCAGTAGGGAACAGGCTTTGAAGCAGAGCTAGTGAGCACAGAGTATGAAATGCTGGTTTCCAGGGACAACTTGAACCACCTCTTGCGGCTGGGATGGTGTCTGCATGGCCTGTGTAATGCTGAGGGGTGCTTAGTCCATGTGGGATGCCTTGGTCCTGCTCCTCCCTCACCTATGGACTTGCTACCTCAGATAAACGCGTGTGTTTCCCTGCGCCAGGAGGGCACGGGGGGCTTGAGCAGGGTGGTGCTGCTGGCTGGAAATGCAGGTGCCTCCTGAGTTTGGAGGAGCTCCTGGCCTTTGGGGTGGGAGAGGGAGGGCAGCACGGGAGCCGTGGGGCACAAATACAACAGGCATGTCCCCCGGGAGGACGGGGTGAGCTGAGCTGGTCCACCCAGAAGCTGCCTTGCAGTGAGATTTTTGGCCTCCGTGGTTGTTAAAAGCTAGCCCAGGTGCAGCAGGGATCTGACCTGCTGTCAGCCCTGCAAACACAGAGCCCACGCTGGCCCGGCACACCCTGGCGCTGCAGAGGGGGTGATTGCATGGACGGTGCTGTGTAGTGATGAAGTAATTAATGACCCGATTATTTGTGCCCTCTAAAGTGCAGGGCAGGCTCCATGGGAATGCCTGCTGGAGTCACTAAGTGTAATTACCAGTTAATCAGCAGGGATCTGTAATTATAGCAGTCACAGGGTATTGGAGGGTTTTACCAGAGCTGTGCCCTGCTGCTCTGCTTATCAGAGCCCGGGGCACTGGTGATGGGGAGCCCCAGCCGCTTGTAGCCACTTTGGATGGGGCTGGACTCACCTCAGGATGGCCGGCAGGGCAGTGGGCAACCAAGGACCTGAAGCCAAATTACAGTTTCCCTGTAATTTCCAGAGCCCCTGGAGGATCACTGAGTGCTGGGGCATGCCCCTGCCTGTGGATGCCCTGGCCCCTGTAGGCATCGTGCTTTGCAGGCACTGCTCATTTTTCCTTCCTCCCTCTTTCTTCTGCAGGGACCTGAGCGAGAACTTCATCCAGGCCATCCCCAGGAAAGCTTTTCGTGGAGCCACTGACCTCAAAAATCTGTGAGTCCCGGCAGGGAGAGGCACGGGTGGCATGGGGGAGTTTGTGGTCAGGTCTGGCAGCTGGAAGCATCAGGAGCCACCAGTTGCTCTCTGCCTGGGCTATCCCAGTAACGCTCCCTCTGTCTTTCTCCCACAGGCAACTGGACAAGAACCAGATCAGCTGCATCGAGGATGGAGCTTTCCGTGCCCTGCGGGGGCTGGAGGTCCTGTAAGTGGCCAGGCGCCAGCTGGAGCCTCCAGCCCACAAGCCCCATATGGGATGAGGGTATCCCTTGGTGCTCCCCACTCGTCGAGGCACTGTAGGGACATCCCCGTTGTGCTCTCTGGCCCCAAGGAGGGGCTGGGCAGGGGTCTGGTACCACTGCTGTGGAGCTGTGTTCCAGGGCCTGATCCTGCCCCAGGGGCGTCCACCTGCCTGCAGCTAGCTTTGGAGGGAAGAAGCCTGGAAAGGACAGCAAGACCTGCCCAGGGGTTTGGGCTGTCCCCATCCCTTGCCTCTCTGTCCATCCACCCTGTGCCGGGGGGTGGGTGGGTGATGTTGCTCCCAGAGGTTTGATGCAACCTGGACCATCTCACGCTCCCATTTACGGCCTGGCCACCCTGACCTGCCTCCCTCTGCTTTCCTGCAGGACCCTGAATAACAACAACATCACTTCCATCCCCGTGTCCAGCTTCAACCACATGCCCAAGCTGCGGACGTTGTGAGTGCCGCGGCCATGGGGGTGGGAGGGACACCCTGGGCTGGAGTGGGATGTCCTCAGCTCAACAGTGCCAGGACAGCTCCATGGGGAGGGCATGGAGGGTACAGCTGGCACAGATGCTCTCTGACTCCTCTGTGTCCCCTACTGTATGCCACCAGCCTTTGGGATGAGCCAGGCTGGGGCAGCTGGAGGGCAGGGGGGGTGGGCAGGAGCCGTTCCGTGGCCGCTGACTGCCCCGTCTGCCTGCAGCCGCCTGCACTCCAACCATCTCTTCTGTGACTGCCACCTGGCCTGGCTGTCACAGTGGCTGCGCCAGCGCCCCACCATCGGGCTCTTCACCCAGTGTGCTGCTCCAGCCCAGCTCCGTGGCCTCAACGTGGCCGAGATCCAGAAGAATGAATTCAGCTGCTCCGGTGAGGGGGACAGGGGAGGCGGTGGGTGCAAGGGCAGGGACTCAGCTAGGGCAGACAAAGCCTGTCCCCTCAATGCAGCCCACCTCCACTCCCTGCCACATGCCCCTGCTCAGAGCCTGGATGCATGCCATGGACTCAGCTCAGGTCAGCACTGTCCCTGGTGTGGGGACAACATGGGGACACCACCATTGGTGTGGTAAAGGGTGCATCCGTCTGTGCCCTTGGAGCTGTGTGCCTTTTGCACGGGATTGGGACACACCAGGCAGGACCTGGTGCACCCACTCAAGGATGCCAGAAGCTGTCCCAGGACCCCAAGCTGCCACCAGGGTCCCTTCCTCGGGGTGCTACCAGCCACCCAGCTGGCCCAGCTCTTTGTGATTCCCATTCTGGCTGCTTCCCTGGCAGGACAAACGGACCTGGCACGTGCCCAGCTCTGCAGCTTGTCCTCTGGCTCCTGCCCAGCCATGTGCACTTGCAGCAACGGCATCGTGGACTGTCGGGGCAAAGGGCTGACAGCCATCCCCGCCAACCTGCCTGAGACCATGACGGAGATGTGAGTACGGCCCTGCGCCATCACCGCGGGGCTCTGGGTGGCTCGAGGCAGTGAGGACACGGAGCCAAGCCCTATAGCTCAGCCGGCCCATGGGGCAGCAGGCCTTGCCCTTCTCCCATGCTGCCCAGATTTAGCTCTGGATTTAGCTGCATTAAAAATGTAAATAAAGAAATAATCTCCTTAGGGGAATCCAATTACGGAGCAAAGCCCCTGCCGGGACGGCGCACAAAGCACGTGGGAGGCAGCAGGCACCCCTAGACCCAGGGTGCTGGGGGGGTTGAGGTACTCTCCCTGCCCAGCCAGCATGGTCCCCCCACTTATGGCACCCCTCCCTGATGGATAAAGCCCTGACCACAGGCTGTACGCTGTTCCTGGGCTGTTGGTGCCACTCTGGTGGGGTAACTTACTGCAAAACGGGGGGTCTCGCAGCCCCCCAGCCTTGTCAGTGGGGTGCTGGGGCTTGGCCAGCCCTACCGCCTCACATCTCTCCCTCTTGTCTTTGCAGACGCTTGGAGCTCAACGGCATTAAGTCCATCCCCCCAGGTGCCTTCTCCCCCTACAAGAAGCTGCGGAGGATGTAAGTGTGCAGCCCCCACCAGCCCACCTCAGATCCCTGCACCCTTCACCCTGCTGTCCACTGCCGTGAGCCCACACCCCCCACTCCGACAGGCACGGGGCATTTGCTGTGACATGGGTCCCCCACATGGCAGCACTGGGATGTGGTCTCAGATACCCCCAGCTCTGTATGTAGGGTGCTGGGGGTGGTTCACTGGACCCAGCAGAAGGATGGGGGCATGGGGTGAGAGAAGAGGGGTCCAGGCCACCTTCTCCCTTTGGGTTTCAGAGACCTGAGCAACAACCAGATCTCAGAGATCGCCCCCGATGCCTTCCAGGGACTGCGCTCCCTGAACTCCCTGTAAGTACCTGCACCAGGGTGTGTGGGGTGAGGTGGGGCGGACACTGTGCCCACTAAACCGTGCCCCACACCACTCCCTCCATCCTTCTCACACCAGCCTTCCTCTCCCAGGGTGCTGTATGGCAACAAGATCACGGACCTCCCCAAGGGCGTCTTCGGGGGACTGTTTGCCCTGCAGCTGCTGTAAGGCGCTGGTGGCTGGGTGGGATGCTCGGCAGGGACACCAGGAAGCAGGGCTGAGGTCCCCAGCACTCATGGTGCAGTGAAGGAGGTCCCCATTCTCGCCTTCCTCCCTCTCTGCCAGGCTCCTCAACGCCAACAAGATCAACTGCGTGCGGGCAGATGCCTTCCAGGACCTGCAGAACCTCTCTCTGCTCTCACTCTATGACAACAAGATCCAGAGCCTGGCCAAGGGCACCTTCACCTCCCTGCGGGCTATCCAGACCCTGTGAGTGCCTGTGCCAGCTCTGATGCCTGGGTGGGCAGGCACCTGGGGGGGTGCAAGTAGCCAGGGCTGGAGCTGGCCAGTCACCCCCTGTCCCCGGCATTGTGTCACCCCCTGTCCCCGGCGCAGGCACCTGGCCCAGAACCCCTTTGTCTGTGACTGCAACCTGAAGTGGCTGGCAGACTTCCTCCGTGCCAACCCCATCGAGACCAGCGGCGCCCGCTGTGCCAGCCCCCGGCGCCTGGCCAACAAACGCATCGGCCAGATCAAGAGCAAGAAGTTTCGCTGCTCGGGTGAGAGTTGTCCCTGTCCCCATCATGGGTGCCCTGTGGCACGGCTGTCCTCAGCCCTGCCCCAGCCTGGTGTCTGTGTGCTCAGGGGTGCTGATGTGGTTTTTTCTCCACAGCCAAAGAGCAGTATTTCATCCCAGGTAAGAGGAGGAGCCACATCATGTGTGCATGGGTGTGTGCATGATGCGCTTTTGGCCAGGCTGCCTGTGGGGGCGGTTGTGCCAGAGCCCCGTGGCCTGCCCCGGTGGGACCATGCTGCATTTCCCAGCATTGCTGGTTGCTGAGTTCCCGGGTGCTGTGGTTACAAAAGGGCACCGGGATATGTCAGCATCTCCCATCCCGCTGTTATCCGGATGGGCACAGACAGGTCCCTGCGGTCCGGCTCTGGTTGCAGAAGGGGAGAGGGTGGTGGGCACTGCTGCCCCCCATGTAGCCAGGACCAATATCCCTGCAGAGAAGCTGCTTGGGGCTTGGAGACGAATAAGATGTGTGTGGCGGGGATGAGGGGAGCTGGGGAAGAGGTGGAGCTCGGCTGGGGGTGTGGGCGGACCAGAGGAGGGGGGGGCAGGTGCAGCCCCCATGCCGCTGCCTGTGGGAGCCCACACTGCCCTCGCCGTGTGCAGGGACAGAGGATTACCAGCTGAACAGCGAGTGCAACAGCGACGTCGTCTGCCCCCCCAAGTGCCGCTGCGAATCCGGTGTGGTCGAGTGCTCCAACCTGAAGCTCACCAAGATCCCGGAGCGCATCCCGCAGTCCACGGCCGAGCTGTAAGAACCTCTTCCCTCCCACCCCGCTTTCCCTCCTGCAGCCTCGGCATCGCCAGCGCTGGGGTTTGGCTGCCAGCCCTTCGCAGCCATCTCCTGAGCTCTTTTCCCTGTCACCCACCTCAGGCGCCTGAACAACAATGAAATCTCTGTCCTGGAGGCCACTGGCATCTTCAAAAAACTCCCGCACCTGAAGAAAATGTGAGTATGGGGCAGGCACAGCCCCATCAGGAGTGCCCAAGGGCTGGGAAGGCATATGTGGGGGTCCTGATGCTAGGGCAGCCGGGGGTGTGAAACGGGGGTCGTGTCCTGACCCGAGGGTCCCCTGAGGGACTGAGCATCATGGCATGCTCACTGAGACCTGGGAGAGGCAGGGTTCAGCATAAGGCTGGGGCAGAGCCCCCATCCCAGCCTGCTTTCCCTTCTCTGCAGCAATCTCAGCAACAACAAGGTGTCGGAGATCGAGGACGGGGCGTTCGAGGGGGCATCCTCCGTCAGTGAGCTGCACCTCACCGTCAACCAGCTGGAGTCGGTGCGGAGCGGCATGTTCAGGGGCCTAGACGGGCTGAGGACCCTGTGAGTCCCCCTGCACCGTGGGCACAGGGATGGGGGTGCCCCTGCTCTTTGCTCCCCTGCCCTGCCCATGCTGCTGGGCTCGTGCTGTCAGCATCGCTGCAGGCCCAGCTCAGGAGCTCTTTACCCATCTGCTGGCCTTATCCAGAGCCGGGGCAGGAGCTGATACTTGCTGCTCAGGGTCTGGCTCAGGCTTGTCCTGCTGCCTGGCAGCGAGGTGGGCAGAGCCCAGGCACTGCCGAGGTGGGTTTTCCCAATGGCACCCACCTGGTTCATTGGGTGCCCTCGTCCCCTTCCCTCCACAGGATGCTGAGGAACAACCGCATCAGCTGCATCCACAACGACAGCTTCACGGGGCTGCGCAATGTCCGCCTGCTCTCCCTGTACGACAACCAGATCAGCACCATCGCGCCTGGCGCCTTCGACACGCTGCAGTCCCTCTCCACGCTGTATGTCTTGGGGCCCAGGGAAGATGCTCCCAAGCTGTCCCCATCGCGGCGAGGGGCTGCGGGGGGTCCCCTTGCCCAGTGGCTGCTCAAGCGATGCCCTCGTGCTCCCCTCCGTGTGCAGGAACCTGCTTGCCAACCCCTTCAACTGCAACTGCCAGCTGGCCTGGCTGGGGGACTGGCTGCGCAAGAGGAAGATCGTGACGGGGAACCCGCGGTGCCAAAACCCCGACTTCCTCCGGCAGATTCCACTCCAGGACGTGGCTTTCCCCGACTTCAGGTGTGAGGAAGGTAACTCACGGGCCCCACGGCGCTGGGTGCGAGGGTGAACCGGGCTGCTCCTCCTGGGCTGGCACCACGCTCCCCTTCCCAGCACCGTCCCTTCTCCTGGGATGTTAGGCAGTGCCCTGCGGCAAGGCGGTAGCTCGTGGGTCCCTCAGCCCGTTAACGGGCCCCCCTAATGACACATGAGTTTCCTGTGCTGGTACCCAGCCCTCAGGGCTGCACTCAGACACCCACGAGCTGCTCTGAAGCCTGGAGAGGAGTTTGCACCCAGTGCACCCCACGGCCCTTGTACGCAGGCAGGTCCGCGTGGGCACGTGCTGTGCCCTGGGTGCTGGCAGGAACAGATGCCTAGGCAAAGCCCACTGGGATTCATCCTGCTCCTTCCCTCCTTCCCTTCCCAGCCCCGCGCACGTGCCAGAGCTGGACAGACGGAGCAGGCGGGAGTGCGCATGTTGAGAGAAAAGCCTTTTTTAATTTTTTTTATTTTTTTTTTTTTAATTTAGAACAGCTTTTGAGCCCTCTGGAAAATATTTACAAACAAATCATCGTTTCTTCTGCTTTCCCTCCTCCACCATGTCAAAGACTGAAGGGTTGCATCCTGCGCCTTTCCTAGCTGTGCGAGATAACATACGGTCGTCCCGGGGACGCCTCTCCCACAGGAGCCCAGCGCCATGGTGGGGAAGGGGGAGCAGCGCCGGCTCCTCCGGCTGCTTGGCACAGGCTCCTCTCCCTCTAGCCTCTGTCTGGGGGACGGGTGAAGGAGATTATATCAGGAGGATTTGCAGGGCTGAACCTCTTCTTCTGTACTCTCCTCTCCGCCATCCCTGGGACTGCGTTTTTGTCTGAAAATGGTGAAAATCAGAACAGCCTTGAGCTGGCTGGTTGCACCCATCCCAGTGGGGCAGGTGGTTTCTGGGTGCAGGAGTGATTCCTGCATGCTGACTCTCAGTCAAGTTGGGGCTATTCCCTGCAAGCAGGCTGCCTGCAGCACCCTGCTTCGGGGATGAGGGGAGATGGTCGGCACGGGAGGGGAGCAGTCCTGGGCATGCACCAGGCATGGAGCTCAGCCTTATGCCGAAGGGTGGGCCCCGGTGACGTTGTGACCCTCTGTGCTTGGTGTAGGTCAGGAGGAGACCAGCTGCATCCCGCGGCCCCAGTGCCCACAGGAGTGCACCTGCCTCGACACCGTTGTCCGCTGCAGCAACAAGCACCTCAAGGCCCTGCCCAAGGGGATCCCCAAGAATGTCACGGAGCTGTGAGTGGCGGACGGGTGCTCAGGCTTTCCCCCTGACTGCCAGCGACTTTGCGTCTCTGGGTGGGGGTCTCTGCTGTGGGGTTGCAGGTGTTGGGGCAGAGATGCACCCTCCCACACCCCCATCCTAGATGGGTAGTGAGATTAGGATCCGCACCCAGCCAAGGATCCCCCCAGCAAGGGGCTCAGCAAGAGTCTCTCTGCCAACTCAGGGCTACCAGGGGTGACGTGCAAGGAGTGTTGTCACAGCAGCCAGGTGCTGCTCTTTGGCCCCCACGCAGCCATGCAGTCAGTCCAGGGCTCTGCAGTCCCCAGCAGCCTGCTGTCAGTGACAGGGATGGAGCCACCCTGCCTCTGCCAGCTCCCCGGCCCCTCTCTGCTGTCACCTCTCACTGTGGCTGCAGGGATGCTCTTGGCAGCCCCAGCTCCAAGCACATGGGTGACAGGATGTGGTTTGCCTGGGGTCAGCCACCCATCAGCGTAGGTGTCTCGGGGAGATGCCCAAGCAGCTGTGGTGGGTCTGGATGTGTGTGTCACTGCGGAAGGGGCTCTGCACCCATCTGGGGGGAGGACGGCAGCAAGTCCTGTGTGCAGGGTGTGTAGGCACTGGTTGTGCACATGCATATGTATACCACCCCCTCACACCCCTGTGCTGTCTCGCACACCCCTCCTCTCTGCACATCCTCCGCTCGCTCTCACACATGCCTTGGGAAAGCTTACGGCCGCCCACACTCATGCTGGATGTGTAAACGCAGCACATGGCTCTCTGCGCTCACACACGCAGGCTGCTGGGAGACTGCCCCTGCGCACCCACGTGCAGACATGCTAATGCACTCGTAACGCTGGCTCCTGCACCAGCTGAGGGGTTCCCTAATAATCCTGCAGGCCCTGGCTGCCAGGGAGGAGGTGATGCTGGAGATGCTCCTCAGAGTCCGGGGAGATGTCTGTGCAGAAGAAACAGGAGGGCAGATGGAGGGACCTCCTGGTTCTCAGCCACCCTGAGGTGCTTTTGTTCTTTGTTGCAGCTACCTGGATGGAAACCAGTTCACGCAGGTCCCAGGGCAACTCTCCACCTTCAAGTACCTGCAGCTTGTGTAAGTAGCTGGGAGCAGCAGCCCAGGCAGCCAGTCCCACCGCTGGGACCTGTGGGTGAGGACAGGCAATATCCCTGTGGTGCATGATCCTGGAGAAGGGCCTGGCAGCGTGCAGGGACCCCCAACAGCCCTCTGTGTGTTCCCTCCACACTGGGCACAGCTGGCTGGCAGCGGTGCTCAGCCCCTGGGTGCTCACAGCCCCGGCTGGGGCCGGGCGCGGGGCAGAGGGTGACAGTGGCATTGCTGCCAGCACCCTGTGTGACAGCCCTGCTGCCCCCTTGGCAGCCGTGCTGTGCTGCTGTCTGCACCCCATTGCAGACGAGCAGCTGGGGAGCAGTGAGGGGGGGCGGGTCCCAGCTGGCCCCAACCTCTGCGGTTTCTGTTTTCCAGCGATCTGAGCAACAACAAGATCAGCTCCCTGAGCAACTCCTCCTTCACCAACATGAGCCAGCTCACCACCCTGTAAGTGCGGTCCCTGTGGCGTGCAACGCCATGCTGCAGCCCAGGGGGCTGTTCCCGGGGGCCCCCAAAGATGGGGCATAGTGGGGACACCCCTCTCTGCCTGGGTGAAGCTGTGGTTTGAGCTGGAGCTCATGTATGGAGTGGCTGGGGAGCGTGAAGCTCAGGGTGGGCTTCTTGCAGCACACATGGGGGTGCCCCTGGCACTGCGTTGCCTCCTCCTTCCCTTCCACAGGATCCTCAGCTACAACTCCCTGCAGTGCATCCCCCCATTGGCCTTCGAGGGCCTCCGCTCCCTCCGGCTGCTGTAAGTACCTGCCTGTAGCATCATAGAATGGTTTGGGTTGGAAGGGACCTCAAAGATCACCTAGTTCCAAGCCCCCTGCCATGGGCAGGGACACCCTCCACTAGCCCAGGTTGCCCAAAGCCCCATCCAACCTGGCTTTGAACATTGCCAGGGATGGGGCCTCCACAGCTTCTCTGGGCACCCTGTGCCAGGGCCTCACCACCCTCACAGTGAAGGATTTCTTACTAATGTGTGATCTATATCTCCCCTCTTTTAGTTTAAACCCTTTACCCCCTGTCCTATCACTCCATGCCCTTGTAAACAGCCCCTCCCCAGCTTTCCTGTAGGCCCCTTTAGGTACTGTAGGCTGCTCTAAGGTCCCCCCAGAACCTTCTCATCTCCAGGCTGAACAACACCGACTCTCTCAGCCTATCCTCACAGGAGAGGTGCTCCAGCCCTCTGATCACCTTTGTGGCCTCCTCTGGACTCAGCCCCCAGCCCTGCTCGGCCCCTTCTCTGCTGCTGCCTGTGTCCCCCTGTCCCCTGTGCCAGCCTGGAGCTGGCTGCAGGCAGGCAGGCAGAGTACAGCCTGCAGGAGGAGCAAGGAGATAGCATCAGCCTCTCAGAGCCCATGGTGCATTTGCAACAGTGACAGTGTGGTGGGCTCCAGCTCTGCCACCCATGCCTGGACCCATGGGGTGGGAGCAGCCCAGATGGCCGTGGTCCTTGCTGCCCACTCTGGAGCTGCGGAATCACAGGACCCTCTGTTCTCTGCAGGTCTCTCCATGGCAATGACATCTCCAGCCTCCCCGAGGGCATCTTTGCAGACGTCACCTCCCTGTCCCACCTGTGAGTATCTCCCACTCCCCAGGGCTGAACGCAGGCTCAGCAGACCTCTAAAAACTATGGGTCTGAGCCCAGCTCCTCTGAGGGCTGCCTCCTCTCCTCTCCTCTGAGCTGGTACTTGGGGCATCGTTTGCGGGGCAGTGCCATGCCTGCCCTCCCCCTGCTTAGCTCCCAGGTCCAGGCGTGCAGCTGAGCCTCCCAGTGTTGCTGGGATGAATCTATGATCCTGGCTAGAAGTGGCATGGGGTTCCCCACACCCCACCCAGTCCTCTGGGTCCCCTAACACCCAGGTCAAGACATGCAAGGAGCTGGCATGGCCATGGGTTGGCAGGGGCTGCTCTGACCCATGCCGGTGTGTTGTTAGCCTCCTGCCAGGGTGCTTCCCTGCAACAGCACTCCCAAACATGTCATGAAGTGTTCTCCTGCTGGTGCCAATGTTTCAGCCCCCCTCTGAGGGAGCCCCAGGAGCACAGCTGCATCCCCACTGCCTGGGGCGGGAGCTCACCTTTGCTCATGGCAACTTTCTGGTCCCTTCCCTGTCCCTGCTAAGCTGTTTCCATCCACCTGCCAGTGTCTGGTCCTGCTCCTGACATCTTGGGGGCCTCAGGCTGTTCCTGCAGCCTGCGGAGAGCATCTTGATTCCTGATCCTGGTCTCCACACACTTTTTGGGAGCAGCAGTCAAACTGTTTGGTCTGGTCTTCGCTGGCTCTTCACCGATTTCCCTTGCTGAAGCACGGTGCTGGCTTTGCCACTGCCAGCTGGCGTTACCAGTTCCCACAGGGCTGCGCTGTGTCACCAGCCGGCGCTGTTGGTGCAGTAGGACCAGGTTTGCTGTCCCCGCCGCCTGCCTTCTGGGCTGCCATCTCCTTCCTTTGTCACAGGTGTCGGTCACACCAGTCCTCCGTCACCGCTGACCTTTGCAGTGAAGGAAGATGCAAGATGAATCAAACCCCTCAGTCTTCCACGTCATGCCTGCCCTGCTATGGAGCAGAGCAACCCCCCCTCCTCCTCCTACTCCCTCAGAGCAATTCCTGCTCTCTCCTGATACTGTCCCCACGATCCCTGGCTGTAACCTGGTGCTTGTCCCCAGTAGCCCACTGCCGTGTACCTGCCCTGCAGGCCTGCACAGCAGAGCCCAGGCTGGCCCTGCAGCTCCCATGCAGTGGTCCTGTTGTTTCTGCACAGCCTCAAGGTGCTCAGCCTGACTTGCGCTGGGCCCAGGCAGCTTTGCTGGAGTGCTGGAGAGGGACCCACGGGGATTTCCATGCAGGCAGCCAGAGGAGAGCCCCAGCACGGAGCCACAGGGCTCTGCATGGCTGTGGAGCTGGCAGGAGGGTCATCTACTGGGCAGCGGTGCGGGGCTGACTATACGCCCCAGTCTTCCCGCTGCGGGCAGTATCTCGTTGGGAAAGCGAGACCAAGTATCTTGGTCTGGAAATGGAGGCTCAGCCAAGTGACCAAGTCCTGTCCTGTTCCCAAGGTCTCTGAGCCCAGTTCCCTGCCCGGGGCAGTGGGTGCAGTTTCGCCCTTCCTCCCCCTGCAGAGCCATCGGGGCGAACCCCCTGTACTGCAGCTGCAACCTGCGCTGGCTCTCCAGCTGGGTCAAGACGGGGTACAAGGAGCCAGGCATCGCCCGCTGCGCTGGGCCCCCCGACATGGAAGGCAAGCTGCTGCTCACCACCCCCGCCAAGAAGTTCGAGTGCCAAGGTGAGAGGTGACCACGCTGTCTGTGTGTCCACCCGTGCCCTCCTCAGGCAGGGCAGCAGGCACTGCGGGGAGCCGGGCTGCCTCCTGCCCTGCGCCCAGCTGAGCGATGCTCTGAGTCTGGGGGACTCTGGCGTCTCATCAGTTGAGCTGCCTTGTGGAGAAGAGCTCTGGGATGTTTCTGTCCCTTACCTGGCTGGTGGCATGTCTCTGAGTGAGGAAACTCACGGCTGTCCATTGCATGGTGCACAGCCCCTTGGCAGGGCAGGCTCTGCTCCCAGCCACAACTGGGGCTCTGCCCGCCATGTTGGTGCGCACAAAGGGGCACCTCCCTATCACTCCTCGTGCTGATGGTCCTCTCCATGCCTCCCGTCTGGCAGGTCCGCCTGCCCTGAGTGTCCAGGCCAAGTGCAACCCCTGCCTCTCCAGCCCCTGCCAGAACCAGGGCACTTGCCACAATGACCCCCTCGGCTTCTACCGCTGCACCTGCCCCAGTGGCTACAAGGTACCCTGGTCCTGGGGGGTGCCCAGCCCGGGGGGATCCAGCCCTGCAGAGGGGAAGGGAGCAGCGCAGGAGCTCCGCTGTGCCCGTGGGGCTCGCTGCCTGCAGGGCCATCCCCCCTCCCTGCACACTGCAGTGGGACGGGGCAGGGAGAGCCGAGCGTGGTGCTGTGGCATCCTCCTCGCTCCCACCTCTCCCTCCTTTCCCAGGGCAGGGACTGCGAGGTGGCACTCAGCAGCTGCTCCTCCAACCCCTGTGCCAACGGGGGGACCTGCCAGCCCCAGGAGGGGGAAGGAGCTGGGTTCAGGTGAGTGCCGGATGGGAACCCACTGGAGACGGATGTTCGGGCAGTGGCGTGAAGCCTCGGCATCCCGCAGAGATAAAGTCAGAGCTTCCTTCCCCTCCTGCGTGCCCCCTCAGGCACATAGCTGGGATACTGCATTCACCTGGCAGCTCCAGCCCACGCTGCCTGCTCTCTGCAGCCCTGCCTGTGCCTTCTGCCTGCACATTGCTGGCAAGGCCGAGCACCGTCTCTGCTTCTCAGTGCCCACCCAGCACTGCAGGCTTCGGGGTTGTTCGGGGGGAAGAGGGGGGCCCGCCACCATGGGAGGTATGGGGAGGCAGAGGGCAGCGGGATTTGGGGCTGGGATCCGGCTGCTGCAGCAGAGCTGACTGTGCCGGATAGGCAGGATGCAGCCCTGGGGTCGCTGCTGCTCCCTGCGGCGCTGCTGTGCCCCTGCGCAACCCTCGCTACCCCGAATGCTTCAGCTGTTCTGGGAACCGGGGTGCAATTAGCGGCTGAAAATAGAGGCAGGCCGGGGGCGAGGAGGTGGGCTGCGCAGCCGCCTGGCCCCCCTGCGCTGAGTGGCCTCTCAGCCCGTTGTCGTGGCAACTCCGCATCCTCATGGTGGGCTGCGTGCTGCCACCCTCCCCTGCGCCCAGTATTTGAGCGGCCACCGGACCCCGCTCCCTGGAGCCCCTCTGCATGCATGCTCTGCGCCAAGGTCCTGTGACTGTGTTTTGGGGAGAACCGCCCCAAAACGCTCCATTTCCCACCCCCTGACGTTGCCCCACGTCCCACGCAGATGCTTGTGCCCGGTGGGCTTCGAGGGCCCGAGCTGCCACACAGCCAGCGACCCCTGCAAGGAGCACGGCTGTGAGAACGGGGGCTCCTGCGTGCCCAGTGCCACCAACTACACCTGCCTGTGCCCTGCCCGCTACACAGGTACCCAGAATGAGGGCTAGCCGTCCCCAGACCTCACGGGCCTGGCAGGGGGATTTGCCCAGCAATTCTCCCCTCCACCCGGGAGGGCTAATTGCTGCTCTGCTTGCCGTGCTGGTGCCCCTCACTGTGGTCTCTGGGCTCCGCTGGGGCAAGAGCTGCCTCTGGCAGAGCGGAGCCCTGCGCCTGTGGCAGTGCGAGCTGTGGGCTTGGGGGCTCCCTGCCTTGAGCTGAGCCCCACCACGGGCTCCCAGGTCCAGGGATGCCCCTCAGGTCCTGGAGCTGTGCAGGGAGCAGGTTAGGCCCCCCCTGACCCCCCCTCTTCTGCCTCACAGGGGATTTCTGCGAGCAGCCACCGGATTTCTGCTCAGCCGAGCTCAGCCCTTGCCAGCACGGCTCCACCTGCATCTCCACCGGCCAGGGGCCCAGGTGAGCCCCCCATCTCCTAGCTGCTTTCTCCTGTCTGCCCAGTGGGATGGGGGGTTGCTTCTGGGGGGGCTGCAGCTGGCAGGCTGGGGAGGGGGTACGGGGCGGGGAACGTGCCGTGCCGTGAGCCCTGCGCCTGCCCCAGGTGTGAGTGCGCGCCCGGCTACGTGGGGAGGAACTGCAGCGAGGACTTCGATGACTGCCAGGACCACCGGTGCCAGAACAACGCTCGATGCCTGGATGAGGTGAATGGCTACTCCTGCCTCTGCACCGAGGGCTACAGGTACCGCCAGGGAGACGGGAGGGCACTGGGAGGTGATGGGGACGGGTGCGTGTCACTGTGCAGGAGGGACCAGTCCTGACTCACATCTGTCCATCCATCCATCCATCCCAGTGCAAGAGGAAGGAGTGGGGCTCGGGGTGTGGGTCTCCAGGGATGGAGACTGAAGGGGGCCAGCGCCCCTGGGGAGGGACCCCAGGGCAGGGCTTAGCATCCCCATGATGCTGCTGGCTGGAGAGTCTCCCTGGGGACCCCAAAACAGGGTGATGCTCTCAGAGCCCCATGGGACGGTGGGCAGTGGGTTAGGCGCTTTCCCAGCCCCATGCCCAGCAGCACCCTTGACCCGCAGTGGCCAGCTCTGTGAGATGCCACCCCGTGCTGCCGGCCAGCCCAGCCTCTGCGAGCGAGCCGAGTGCCAGAACGGAGCCCCGTGCGTGGAGCGGGGCACCCGTGCCCTCTGCCAGTGCTTGCCTGGCTTTGGCGGCCCCAAGTGTGAGAAGCTGCTGAGCGTCAACTTTGTGGACCGTGACACGTACCTGCAGTTCACCGACCTCCAGGACTGGCCCCGGGCCAACATCACCCTGCAGGTGAGGGCTGGGGGGGTGTGGGGTCATCGGGGGGTGGCATCAGGGGTGCTGTCCCAGGGATGTGGGTGGGTTCCCACCTCTCCCCCTGCCAGGTCTCCACGGCTGAAGGCAATGGCATCCTGCTGTACAACGGTGACAGCGACCACATGGCTGTGGAGCTGTACCAGGGACACGTCAGGGTCAGCTACGACCCTGGCACCCACCCCAGCTCGGCTATCTACAGGTACCTGCCACCCCTTTCCCATTCACTGGGGATCATCACCCCCATTGCACAGGCTTCGGGGGGCTCCCCGTTGACCCAGCCTTCCTCACCAGTGCCGAGACCATCAATGACGGACAGTTCCACACCGTGGAGCTGGTGACCTTCGACCAGATGGTGAACCTCTCCATTGATGGCGGCAGCCCTATGACCATGGACAACTCGGGCAAGCACTACACACTGAACAGCGAGGCTCCCCTCTACGTGGGAGGTAGGACAGGGGCTGGGGGGATGGCGGGGGGCAGCCAGGCATGCTGACAGCCCCGTTCTCCCCAGGGATGCCCGTGGACGTCAACTCGGCCGCCTTCCGCCTCTGGCAGCTCCTCAACGGCACCAGCTTCCATGGGTGTATCCGGAACCTCTACATCAACAACGAGCTGCAGGACTTCACCAAGACACGGATGACGCCGGGGGTGGTGCCGGGCTGCGAGCCCTGCCGCAAGCTGTACTGCCTGCATGGCATCTGCCAGCCCGCCGGCGCCCAGGGCCCCGTCTGCCACTGCGAGCCCGGCTGGGACGGGCCCCACTGCGACCAGCCCCGCGATGGCCCCTGCCAGGGGCACAAGTGAGTGCCCCCGCCCCGCTGGCTGCCCCACAGCAACAGCCTAGCTGCCATTGGCTGCCCTGCAGTGACCCATCTGTCTGTTCTGAAGCAAGAACACTGCCCCATTGGCTGCCCCACAGCGATTGTCCTGACCCGTTGGCTGCCCCACGGTGATCCACCTACCCCATTGGGTCTTTGGCCGCCCCGCTTCATTGGCTGCCCCGCCACAACTGCCCCAGTCCACCGGCTCATTGGGTGCCCCTTCCTCGTTGGCTGCCTTGCCATTGGCTGCCCCTCTCACCGCCGCCCTCTCCATTGGCTG
>VWZZ01000792.1:746866-783540 GCA_013399095.1 Psophia crepitans | reverse complement strand
CTCCACTGCCTCCCCCTCCTCACCGCCTGCCCTGCCCACCCCTCCCATTGGCTGCCCGCCACCCTGGGTCGTGCAGTGCGGTGCCGTGCCACGTGCACCGAGTTGTGCCAGGGCTGTGCCGTGCCGGGGTGCCGTGCCAGAGCCGCCCCGCGGCCGTGCCGTTCCCCGTGCGGTGCCGTGCCATGCCGGTGGGTGCCTGACGGCGCTGGGTGCCCACAGGTGCGTGCACGGGCTGTGCCTGCCCCTCGACGCCCTCTCCTACAGCTGCCAGTGCCATGAGGGCTACCAGGGTGCCCTCTGCAACCAGCCTGCCGAGCCGCCTGACCCCTGCCGCCGCCGGCCCTGCGTCCACGGCCACTGCCGCCTCACCCCGGCTGGCCAGCCCACCTGCGAGTGTCACAGCGGCTACGCCGGAGCCCTCTGCGACCAAGGTAGGCACCGGGGAGGTGGGTGCCTGGGGCGGGCAGCCCTGCGCCGGGACGCTGGGCTGAGCATCGCTGTCCTGCAGAGCCGGAGTGCCACGGGGAGCCGGTGCGGGACTACCACCAGGTGCAGCGGGGCTACGCCATCTGCCAGACGACGCGGCCGGTGGCTTGGGTGGAATGCCGGGGGTCCTGTGGCGGCCCCGGCGCCGGCTGCTGCACTGGGCTGCGGCTCAGGCGCAGGAAATATGCCTTCGAGTGCAGCAACGGTGCAACCTTCGTGGAGGAGGTGGAGAAGCCCAGCAAGTGCGGCTGCAGCCAGTGCCTGTGAGCGGCCACCGGCCCCGGAGCGGCACGGGGCCGGCGGGGAGCCCCCCCCGCAGCCAAGGACCTCGCTCTGCCCTGCAGCCATGGCACTGTTGTCGGGTGTTCTTGAACCGCAGCTGCATTGGAGGAGCCCGGCCGAGGGTAGAGCGGTTGCATCTAGGGGACTGGGGGGGGGGAGGGAACAAGCAAAAACCAGAAAAGAAAAGAAAAAAACCCACAAACAAAGCAAATGTGTAGATAGAGAATTTTTTAAGAACTGCAGCTACACAGATGTGTGGATGGGGTGGGCGATCTGCCCAGCTGCCCCCTGCGGCCTCTCTGCCTTCCCGCGGTGCAGCCACGGAGGGCAGCCCCACGTCCCGCTGCACGTCCCCTCCCTGGCAGCCCCGGCCTTGCGTCCTGCCGGCCGAGCCAGGGGCTTTTCCAGCACCTGGGGCTGGAGCAGAGGGGCCTGATGCGGCAGAGCCTGGTGGGCCGTGGCAAGCCGGGGCTGGCAGAGGGCTGCACAGCCTGGGGAGCCCAGAGGCTGGCTCCGTGTCCTCTCCTGCACAGGCCTGGCCTCCCTGCTGAGGACCCACCCGTGCCCTGACGGCAGCTGAGATGAGCAGCTCCCCAGTGCCATGGGGTGCTGGAGCCCAGAGTGCCCCAAATAATGTCACCAGCCCCACGGCCACAGCCTGCCCTGCCGGTAGTGCCCTTGGGCTGTGCCTTCTGGCTGGGCTCTTGGGGGCACGGGGCACAGCTCCAGCCCAGTGTGGTGGCATCAGGGCCACACTGGGTGGACCAGGACCAGGACGGTCCCAGGAGCAGCGAGTAGGTCATGGGCAGTGGAGTGCAGATGTCTGGGAGGGTGGTACCAGCACCCTGTGGTCCAGCGCTGTGCCGTTAATGCAGAGAGGGTCCTGGCTACCCCCAGCCCAGGGGGCAGCTCTGCTCAGAGGTAGGACCTGTATGGGGTAGCGCGGGAGCCCCTCTCCTCCAGGCTCAGCCCTGGCGGGGAGCTTTGCAGCTGAACAGAGGTGCCCCCTGTCCCACTGGCCCAGGGAGCTGGGCAGGAGGCTGCTGGAATGTCCAGGTTGCGTGTTTACTGTGCCCAGTGCTGGGGCTTGAGCCTTGTGGGTGCTGGGGACAGTCGAAGAAGCTGAAGATGCCCAACCCTGCAAGCCTGGGGCTGGCACCACTGCCAGGGCAGCTCCTGGACTCAGGTGCCGGTGCCCGGGCAGCGCCCCTCAAAGCCCACAGTGGATGCATTGGGCTGGCGTGGGAGCAGGGGCAGCACCGGTGCAGCACGGGGAGCCCGTGCTGGGTACCACACACACCCAACCTCTGCAGCACCATCGCTTCTACACCTGTGGGGACCAAGGATGGTGGGGGCCCGACCTGGGACACTGCACGCAGCTGGACAGTGCATAGCTACGTCACTTGGGCAGACAACCTCATCCCCGGGCTGCAGCCCCTGATCTCTCCATCTCACCGCTCCAGCGCATCAGCTTCAGGTCTGCACCGCCGCCTGCGGCCAGGCTCTGGGCATCTCCGCCGGGTACAGCCAGCTCCGTGGGTGCTATTGCCATCTCTGCTCACCACTGGCATCCGGGACATTCCCACCACCATGGGGATGTGCTTCCGCCACAAGCACCGTCTCCACAGGATCCCCCTCTGCCACACAGAGGAGCCGGGACGCGTCTCATTTTGCCCATGGCCCGGCCGGGGCTTGGTTGTGTTGTGTTTCTGTTCTTGCTGTAAGCTAACCGCTAAAGTATCTCTTTATACAGAATACTTACAGATTCTAATATATATTTGTATTTCATTTTGTTATAGTATTTTTATATGTTCGGGGTCAACAAATGATGTTTTCTTTTTGTTTACAGATGCTACTGGGCAGGAAAGTGACGGTGGCTTTGTTTGGCCCGTGGGGTTTGTGTGTGTCACTGTTGAAGACGCTGGTTTGTACTAGGCTGGTGAGGGAGGCGCTCAGCATCCTTCCGCTGGCAGAGGCTGTATTGTTTTAGGAGGTGTTTGGTATTGTCTATCTTGTCTTCCATGTGAACATGACATTTATTCATTCAGAGGCTTGGCCTCTTCTTTCCTGGTGGGGAAAAGCGGCGGCAGCTGGTGCTCCGAAACTGCTGGGCGCACGAGGCGGTGGTACAGGGTGGGGAGAGTTGGTCCTGCCATGGGTGAGCACCTGCAGCCCAGCCACCTCTCCTGGCCAGAGCGTCACCCAGGAGGTGCCGGGCCATGCAGCCCTGGGCTGAGGGCTCATCTCTGGGGAGCGCTGGGGTTATCCCTGCAACCCCTTGCAAAAGGAGCCATCGCTGCCTGGGTCATACGTGGGGCAGCACGAGAAGCCGAAGGGCCCGGGGCCTGCTGCGGGGATGGGACAGCTGGGGGGACGATGGGCACCTCTGACTCTTTGGGAAGGGGAGAGGGGGCCTGGCAGCACCGAGGGGTTGCCCTGTTTGTGCCACAAACACAGATCTGCTGCAGAAAGCAGCACCGCCAGCTCAGACTCCAGCGTGGGAGCCCTCATATCCCACCTGGGCATCTGTATTCCCCTCCAGCAAGGGAGGGTCCTACCGGAGGGTGCCAGCCTGGTGCCCCCTCATGCACTCACTCACCTTTGTCCTTCCCCAGTTAATCACGCCAAACAAACGCTGATATCAAAGAAACGTTTAATAAGCTGCAATAAAATACGGACCTTTAGAAAGCTCATAGGGTGAATATCAACAGTGGAGGAAGAAAAGAAAACAAGGTGGTGGGAATCCTTGAGGAGTTCAGATCTGAGTCAGGGACCTTTTACCTGGAACAAGAACACAACTTCTTCCATAGGCCAGGATGAAGGAAAAGACAGGAGCACAGAGTTCACAAAATGTCAACATTTAGCGAGTCGATACATATTCAAAGTTCAAATGACCCAGCTCTTATAGCTATACATATTGATTTAAAGCAACTTAATATAATTTTATTTTATTTTTTTATATACACTTTCAAAGGTTTGTCAGGTGAGGTATGTAAACATTATCTAATGGAAACCCCTCTCCACATTTCCAACCGAGAATTCACAGCAGACAGTTCATTTTCCCAACTCGGTACTCAGTACTTCCCGCTCCCAGAGCAACCGGGAACGCCGGCCCAAGCCGCGGCCCTCCCGGGCTCCCACTGCCCACCGCTGCCCTGTACAGTTCACATTGCTTAGGCTCAAACATACAGTACCGGACAGGAGGGCTTTTCAGCTCAGTGTCAAAAATTCATACAGAAACAAACAGAGAAACAAAACTCTCCCAGGGAAGCCGACACAGATGAAGGAAAAACATTTGCCATCGGGGTGGAGATAATATTTAAACATTGAGCATCTTAAGAAAATATTACTGGGTTGTTGTTGCCTTTTTTTTTTCTCTTTTCTTTCTTTTTTCTTTTTTTTAATTTTTTTTTTTTAATTATTTTTCACACACCTGTTCCAAGGGTGAAGGAAGCGTGGGGCTGGCGAGGTGTCCTGCAGGGCTGGGACCCGGCAGCGCTCCCCGCTCCACCCTCCAAAGTCAGGGACCCATCACCATAACGCAGCAACGGTCCTGCCGACGCTGCCCCACACAGCCAGCCAGGGTGGGGGGCACAGCCAGCAAACACTTCCAGGCAAAAAGGGGTTAAAAAAGAAGAAGAAAAATCCAAACACACTTAGGAAAAACAACCAAATGACCTCGAAACCCTTAGAAGGAGAATTAAAAAATTGCAGAGTGGCAAGCAAATAAGCAAAGGACCTTCTGGAGCCGGCACTGGGGTTTTCGGGGCGCCAGCGGTGCGCTCCCTTGGGTCACCCATACCTGCAGGAAGCGCAGGAGCCCCAAAGGCAGCTGCTCACTGCAGCAATTTGCTAGCGGGAGTTTGCTATCAGTAATGACCTGCCCTACCCCAGCCGTTCTGGGGGGGGTTCCCTGGGGGTGACGGCAGCCTCCACCTCCTGCATCCCTGGGGATGCCTCCTTGGGCATCACCAGGCCAAGAACCCCCCCCACCCCACCCCACACCACACCAAGCCCCCATGGGGAGTGGGGTTATTCCCACCCGGCCCTGAGCCCCAAGAGCCCCTGCCATCAAAGCAGACATTATTACTACAAATCTTATTGCTTGCAGTGCCCCCCGCCCCGGGGAACGGCCATCCCAGCCGGCCACGGGAGCTTACCGCTCCCCCACGGACCGTGGCCATNATAGCCAGCCCTTTGGTTGCGGCACGCTGGGCGATACAGCCCCACCAACCGACACACCAGTCAGAACAAGAACCTGTGGAAAGCCCATGAAATAAATATTTTAAAAAACTATTTACAATATTAGATCTGTGAGCATGAAGTGAGAGAAAAATGCTTTTTCCTGCCCCAAAAAAGCTCAAAAAGTAGGTTAGCATCCTGCTGCCTAGCACAACACTATCTTACATGGCACCTACACATAATATATATTCACATTTCATTTTAAAATTAGGTACTCTTACAAACAGACTTAGAAAACATTGGCTAGCAACGCAGCTCGAGGGACCGCCCGGCCTCCGGACCCACGCCGCGAACACCGGCCGGCTGCACCCCAGCTCCTCCGGCTGCCCCCAAGCTGCCAACGTGCCCTGAATCAAAACCGCCAGCTGCCCCCCCGCCGTCCTTCAGGGAGGGGGTGGAAGTGCTCATGAAAGAGAGGGCTTGTCCACGGGGAGGGGCGGAGGAAGGATGGGGACTGTGATTTCTGCTAAGCCTAGGGGTGAGCTTAATACAAACAAGAACTCCTGAGAACATCTTAGAACAGATGGATTCATTTCACAACCACCAAGCTAAAGGATGGGCTGAACGGACGCTACGACACAGGGGGTGGGGGACGCGCGCGACGCGGGGACATCATAGCCTCGTGGTTTGCTCAAAAACCCTACCGCTACAAGAAAAGCTGCGGTGGCGTTCCCTGGCAGCGGGGGATACCCCTGCCTCGCTCCCTGGACGTCAAGGACCCGAGGACGCCTTGGCTGGGGCTCAGCCGTCTTCCCGACAGCAGTGGCAAGGCGACAGCCCAAGCCGGACGGCAGCCTGCAGCTCCCCGCTGCCCCGGGCACTGCCCATGCCTGCGGGAGGCTGGGAACCACGGCTTTGCCAGTTGCCTGCAACTGGGAATGCAGTTGTCAGGCTGAAAGAACATGAGCTGGAGAGAGGAAATGTCCGTCAGTTAAAGCAGGGCAGCGGTACATCCCTGTCCTTCTGAGACTGCAGCTCTGTTTCCTGGGAGGTAACTAGGGGCTGGCGGAGCTTTTGGAAGCACCGGCACTTCCAGAGGTGCCGTGCAAGCGGCTGGGACGCGAGCTGGGCTGCAGCTTTGCTCTTCCGTACGCTGGCAAAAAGCAGCTTGGGCAGCTCGACAGCCCACCTGGTCCAGCGCCATGTGGGTCCTCCCAGCACGGGCGGGACGGGGACGAGTCGTCTCGCTCTCCTGGCTCACGGAGGATGACCAGCAACGAGTCGGAAAGTTTGCCGAAAGAGTCAGCATCGGCTGAACAGCTCTTCGGGGAAGGTTTGCTGTCAACACATCTCACTGACATGCTGGCAGCCCAATACAGAAACACCGCTGCACACAGCAAATATGAGCAAGAAGGACCTCATTAGTAATGAATTATTAGTGATGAATATAAAAACATGCACACCTTGGATATACTGCACGCACCCTGTCAGCAGAGAAACCCATTCCAGGGTCAGCACCGCTAGCCAAGGACCTAACAGCGACAGATAGAAGGAGCCGTCCTGGGCTCAAACTGCTCGTGCTCCAACACCCCAACAGATAAATTCTGAGCTGAGCTCGGCAAACCCTGCCCTTCCCAGCGGTTAGGTAAGGTGGGTGGTTCCTGACCACCAGAGGTGTGGAGACCCAGAGCCGGCAATGACGGGGTGAGAGAGGAAAAGGGAACGATGCAAATGAGAGAGCAGGGCTGGCAGCAAAGGGACAGCAAGGATGTCTGTGGAGGTGCGGAGCTAAGGAGATGCTGCTCCTGGTACACAGACTGGCGAGCTGGGATGGAGACTAGCTTCAAGAATAAGAAAAGAAAGTGGCCAGCAAGGAAAGTCCAAGTAACAGAAAGAAGAGGGGCCTGGTTTGTGCTGAAATGTGGAGCTGGAGAAGCAGAGCAGGGAGCTGCCCAGAGGAGGAGCAGGAGGGGGAGTGCAATGAGGCTGCGGAGCTGAGGATGGCACTGTGGTAGTGCCAGTGGGCAGCTCGGCACCGCAGCGAACGGAAACGCACTCCGTGCCCATGTGGAATAAGGCGATAAACCGTTTTGCTTATTTCTTTCCATTCATTAAGATCGCCTGCAGCTCCCTGTGTGTCCCTCACCCGGTGCAGGGGCTGCACTGACCGGGAACAGGCTGCTTTAAAGCAGGGGCTGCGCCTCAGAAGCGCACCTCACCGCCGCAGAGCCAACAGAAACGAGTAGTGCACGTCCCAAGCCATGAACAAAGAGCAACAGGTTGTATACACGGTACTGCCTCTGCTCGATTTCATGTCCCTTGTGCACCGCTCCAGCTGAGAGGTGGCTGTGTGGAGAGGGGAAACTGGGAAGTAAATCGCGAAGAGAGTAATGCAACGGGTGGGCTGATTAGGGAAAAAAGAAAAGGAGAAAAAAATTCAAGCAGCTGAGCACTGATGAAGAAAATGGAGCTACCCAGGCAATGCTACCCTGCCAGGCAGTCACCTCACATTCAGAACCTTTAATTTGGTAGCAAATTAAATTGAAATTTAATTTCCTAGCAAATTACAGCCTTCCTCCTTCCTGCCCCAAAATAAAACACTCACAAAAGCAAGTGCGAAGCACATTAAAAGCAGATCTTGGAGCCAGCAAGACCTGGGAGCTACTACTGGTATCAAGTGGAGAATGCAGAGGGAGAGGCAGAGGGGCCAAAGACAGCATCTCCTGCAGCAGTGACAGCAAGGAAAGCAGCCTGGCAAGGAGCTGGGGGTTTCCTCAGAGCAGAAAGCCTTAATGCTTTTCTAGAGATGATGACTACCCCTGGCCACACCTCACCCCTGGGGTAACCCAAAGGATTGCACAAATCTGAAACGCAGAGATTTTATACTAAAGCACCAATATTCCCACCTTGAGGTGGGCTGGAGAGGACATGCCCCAAGTGCTTGCTGCAATAATTCAGCCATAGGCAATGGCTTCACCCTACCCATCCCTCGGCAAACAAGCCTGGTCTCCATAAAAACTACCTGCACGAGTAAACCCAACACCCAGCGCAGCAGCTGCAGGAGGACACACTCCTGCCAGCTCCTCACAAGTAGCACGACATAGAGGATGATCACCCTGGTTTTCCTCAAAATTGTAACTTTTAAATAAGGGGGAATTGTTGGGAGGAGAGGAAGAGGCAGAGAGCAGAGCAGCTCTGAGCCGGGTCTGCGTCCCCGGCCGGGGTGAGCCCTGCAGAGGCTGTGGCACCAGGGACCACCCCAAGGCCAGACAGTGGAACAAGGAGCTGGGGGTGTCCCTGCTGACAAGACCCCAGACCATCTAACCCCCTGCCAAGCACAGCCCAGCTCGGCACATCCTGCAACCCCCCTGCTCCCTGTCCCTGCAGATGCCCGAGGTGCTGCTCTGCCAGCTCCCACCCGAGCCGGGTGCCCATGAGGGAGGCGCAGCACACGCCCGGCCTGGGCTGCAGGCAGCAGCCTGGGGCAATTGCATTCAACATGGTTTTCTTTGAAAAAAACCACTTCAGAATTATTTGCTTTCTCTTCATTTGCTTTCTGAAGACGAATAACAACCCACAGCCCAGCCCGGAATCCTTTCAGCCCTGTCCTGACCAAAACACAGCCTCTGCCTTTGCTCGTTCAAGGCTGCGGAACAGCAGGTTCCCGCCTGCGAGGCACAGCCCAGCTCCTGCTCGGCGGCGGCTCCTAGCGCAGCCTCTGCGGTGCCGCTGCTCGGGCAGGGCGTGCCGGGCCTAACGTGGGGGAGCCAGGGCTGGGTGAATGCCTCTGGCGTGCCCCAGGGAGGGACAGAACCGCTGGCCGAAGGCGATCGGGGCCTGGGACAAGCTGCAGGTGCTTTGAGCCTCAGGCCACGTGGCCTGCACAGTGCCCAGCATGGCCAATGCCACCGTGGTCCCTGCCGGAGCCCTGATGCACCTACAGCATCTGCTGGCAGGGCTCCGTCCCACAGGCTCCTGCCTTCCGCCCAGGAAATCTCCATCCAGCCTAGCTGAAACACAGCATGTGGCAGAAAATACAGACCAAGACGGGAAATTCAAAAGGATGGGAGGAACACGGTTGTCCTTTTAGTGTCTCTGATTTCTCCCCGTGACAGGTCCCGGCTGTTCCTCTCCGGAATCAATGCCTGGCAGGGACGCTGCCGGGAACCTCGGCGCGCTGATCCCACCACCACCTAAGCCGAGCTAGGACAGACACCCAGATGCTGCTGCGCCACCTCACCCTGGCGCCTGCCATCTCCCACCCTGCCCGCCCTGAGCCAAGTGGGGCTGGTGGAGCCCCAGGGCGCAGGAAGGCAGCTGGGAGGCCGGGGCAGCAGCACCCCGTCTAGAAAGCCTCTCTCCACTTGCTTTGTTGAGGTTTTTATGGTACCGAGGTTCCCGCTCGGAGAAGCACAGAAGATGGAGAGCAGGACAGCCTGTATTTACCAGCAGCTAAAAAATGAAAGAGAGCAAGAGAAAGGGAAACCCCCGAGCAGCGCCCGGTACATGGTGCCCAGCTCAGGCACTTCAAGAGTGGTGGTGAAGGATGGGGAACGGGGGGTTTCGCTGCAGGATGGGAAAAGGGGTGTTTGGTGCAGGGGAGCAGCGCAAGGAGCAGAGGTAAGAGGGGGGCTCGCCCAGCCCAGGGGAAGGAGGGGAAATCCTGGCCCATGTGGCTGCAGAGAGGCTGCCCCAGCAGAGATCAGAGGAGGACCCTAAGTACAGATAGAGGAGCAAGAGGGAAAGACAACCTGCAAGAAAGGTACAGATCAGTCACCCAACTGCCATCAGTGCCCTCCTGCCTCACACCTCTCCTGAAATGCTTTTAAATCTTTTCTGATGGAATGTTTGACATATTTAATGCATGCAGTAAAAATTAAAGTAATAGATAACTTCATATTAATCTGTACAGGGACTGACAGGCTAGATTTAATCACTTCCTAGCTGTTCAGAGAGTTAACTTACTCTAGTGTGATTCAAAGGTAAAGGATTATTTTTTTTTAAATCAGCCATTTCATAGTAAGAGAAAAATGTGCCGCAGCCTCATGTGCGTCAGCGCTGGGGGAAGGGAATACCTGCAAGAGAGCCGGAGGTGCTCTGCGAAGGGCGTGCGACTCTCAAAACGCCTTGTTTCATCCTCTAAACGGGTACAATGAAAGATTTATAGATGATTATCTGCCTTCCACCTCCAGCCCACAGGCTGTGGGATCTGGGGTTCAATGCCAACGGGGAATTGAAGCAATTCCCGCTGCAGTCAAGCCCTCTCTAGCCTCTGCCCCCAGGGCAGGTGTCTCTCAGACATGGGCTGCCCCAGAACCTTGCTCTGAGCAGGGACAAGGAGCTGAGCAAGGACCGAGCAGCTCCTGAAGGCTGGGTGACCCCAGAGCCTGCGCGGTGCCCGCTCCGGCATCGCTGCTTTCTGCACGGGAGGCGGCTCGCAGCGGGATTCACGCAAACGGACTCTGCAGCAGCGTGAAATAAAGCCACGGAGATGCAATGGCCGAGCAGGGTCCTTTCCCCGCGCACCTCAGCCCAGCAGAGCCAGCGCAGCCACGTGCCCTGTGCACTTCTGTCTAACGGGTTTTTCTCAGAGGTGCTCAGCACCATGACCCTGTTCTGCCACTGCAGACCCCCAGTTGGCTTTTAAACGTGTTGCACAGGCTTGCAGAGGAACCCTGCAAAGGTGTCACGCAGGGCAGGGCAGAGGCTCGGCCGCTTGCAGACTCCACAGCACCAGACACAGGCAAGGACAAACCAACCACACCTTGCTAGTGAAAGGGTGAAATGCAAATTACAGTAAAAAATAAACTTACGTCAGCCCCTTCTCTCAGCCCTGTTCCAACTGCAAATCCTGGCTTCGGAGGGCGCTAGGCAAGACGTGCACAAGAGCACGGGGCGAGAGCCAGGGCTCCCCTTCTGCAGAGCACCGACATCAGAAGGAGCCCGAGCCCATAAAAAGGGAGAGATCCAACCTTCAGCGAAGCGCTGCGGAAACTGCTTTGCCACCAAGAGACCACAGAAATCACCACGAGCACAGCAAAATGGGAGAAGGAGGTCTGTCCGAAAGCAGAGCACGGCAGGACCGACTCGCCCCTGAAGCCAGCGAGAGATAAAGACGGATACAGCCCAGCGCGCCCGCCCAGCAGCAGCGATGTGGCAGCCTGGTACCCACGGCATCTCCTCCGCCACCTCTGCCTGAGCACGACCTCCACGCCCCACGGGCTGTGCCACGGGGCAGCGATCAGCAGTACACACACCAGTAGCTAATTAATACTTGTACGCAGGTAACAGTATGGGACACCAGCAGCTGCTACTAACGAACCGACAAAGGACAGATTCACCTTTCTCTCCCTCACTGATGGGAAACGGTTTTGGTTTTGCTTTAAATGCCGCTAAGAAGACAGACAGGAGGACTCTGAAGGAAAGGGAAATGTTTGCGTGCACCCAAAGGCTGCCGACAGCTACTTCACGTGCACGAAGGTGGTTTTCTTTCTGCTACAGTACAAGTGCTTGTGCCTCAAGTATAAAACGCAAGCCTCCAAATCACACAGACGAGCTTCTTATTTTTATTTTTAAAGTGATAAATAAGGCACTGTACTTTTAACTAAAACTGCCTGGTTCCAAGTTTAAAAAAAAAACCCAAGGAACGTTCAAACTGCAGAAACTTCCTTCTGAACAGCAGAGCCAGACAGGCCGACCTCTTCTCTGTCCGAGACACATCTGCTGATGCCTAAAATCACGGGCGTTATCCTTTAACTGCGGATTTTTAAAGGCTTGCTACAGCTTATAAAAGCAGCTTTAGTTAATGCATGGTAAAGGGTTACTACTATACATCAGTTTTGTACATGGCTACCGGTTCTTTGCTATTTCAGGTCCAGGCGCGAGCGCTTGCTGTGCGAACAGTCCACCTTTGCCCTCAGCTTCCTCTTGCCCTGCGACCCGCTGCTCTCCTGCATCTTCTTCATGGACCTCGTCAGGGTCTTGCCACCGCTGGGCTTTTTGTTGGCCATCTTCTGCGACCGCGTGGAGGACTCCCCCAGGGGTTTCTGCTTCGGGGACTTGGCTACCTCCTCGTGGCCGGGGGGCGGCACAGCCCGTCTGCTCGTGTTCTCCTTGCCCTTCCGCATGGGGAGACGCGCCTTCTCCAGCTGCCTTTTCGGGGCTCTCTTCTCTTTCAAAGACATTTTTCTAGCCAGCTTATTGCTCCTCTCCATGGCAGCCTGCTTTCGGGTGGCAGGAGCTTTCGTGCTGACCTCTGAATGCTTTATTTTACTGGCCTTCTTGGCAGGCAGCTTGTCCTTGGTGGAGGAGCCGGAGCGCTCCTGGGTGCTCCCGCTCTCCTTCAGCGTCCTCTTCTTCCGGCTGAGCTGGAGGTCAGCCTTGGGCAAGGGGTCCTCCTGGGACCTGCCCTTCCCCTTCCGCCCCTTCCCTGTCCCATCCACCGATGGAGATCTAGCAGGGAAGGCGTCTGCTTTGATCTGCAAGGCCAGTTTTGGAGACATCAGTGGATTGATGCACACGCTCTTCCGGCTCTGCTTGCTCTCCAGGGACAGGTGGTCACCTGGGCCATCACTCTTCTTCTCTGCCTTCACCACGCGGTGCTGGGCTCGCAGCTTGCCCCGCAGGTTGGAGTACTTCCGTAGGATCCTGGTGCTGGCCTGCGTGGGCAGGCTGGGGGTAGGCTGGATGGTTTTGTCTTCGCTCAGGTCCTCAGCGCCGGCGTCGGCGGGAGATGTCTGGCTGGGAGTGGTGGCTTCCTCAGCCTCTGCTTTATCAGCGTTCTCCCGAATTTTGGCCCAAAGCTTTTGGTTCTTCAGGTTATTCCGAGCCGGGGTAGTGGCGGCGAACTTCTTGAGGTGTTTTTTCAAACGTTCGGCTTGCAGTGAGCTGGGGTAGAGACTGGAGGAGGAATACTTCTGCATGGGGACTTTGATGGGGGGGATCTCCCCTGGGAGACGGGTGTTGAGTTTCTTCACAATCACCAGAGACCTGGTTTCAGTCGTCTCCAGAAACCATTGGCAGATGTCGGAGAGCTTAAAGGCCTTCATAAACAGCATCTGGACAGGAGAAAGCTTCTGCACTTCCAGTGAGCCTCTACTTTTCCGTGTCCTTTTCTTGCTTTTCCAAATCTCTTTCAGTTTGTCGGCTTTGTTCTTTACCTTGGGGGTTGGCTGCACCTCCTTCTCCAGCTGAATCCAGCCCTTCTGAACTTTCATGTACTGGGCGTTGAACTCCGCAATGAGCTCCTGGTTCTCCTCTTCAGCACACCACTCCATGAACTTTGGTTTGCTGTCAGCCATGTCCATGTCCTCCAACGCCAGGGAGTCGTCATTCCCTGAACTGCATTCGTCCCTCAGTTTGGGGATCGCTTGCACAGACTCCTTCCCTGGTGTGCTCTTTTTTGTAGTTTCCACAGGTGTGGGCGTGTGTCGTAAGTTATAAAACTGCAGGGCGAATTTTTTATGCTTTGCAGCCTTTGTTGGAAGGTGCTTGATTCCACCTCTGCTGCTGGGACATGGAGGCGAAGCGGCCACCGGCTCGTAGCTCTCCGGCTTGCCCAGGTCCATGGCATCATCAGAGCTCTCCTCAGTATTTGTGGTGGTATCGCCTGGTTTCACATCCACTTGCTCGGCATCATTTTCAAGCACACTGCTCTCTGCGGGGAGGAGAATGCTTCTCTTCGCAGAATCAGCCTGGACACTGATTTCCAGCACCTCACCTGGTTGACTTTGGCTGCCGTTAGCAGCGGGGTTGTCTTTAGAGGAATTGTCTTCCTCTGCCACTGAGATGCTTTTATAGGTTTCTCTGGTAGTGACACCACTCTCCTCACCTGGCCGCTGCTCAGCGATGCTCTCTGGAGCCTGGCCGGCGCAGGGCCCCTCACTGGCTTCGAGCAGCGCGTTGGGGAAGCGGTCGTTGGGGAAGTGCGGAGATGCTGCCCCGTCCAGGTCCACGTCTCCCTTGAACCGCTTAGCACCGGGGCTCTTGGAGAGTTTGATCTGAAGGCAAGGAAGCTGCGCAGAGCTGGAAGAACCAGCATCTTCAGAACTGCCGTCAGCGGGTGACTGGGACTGCTGGCTTCGGAGACGCCGGTCCGACGCCACAAGCACTCTCCTGCCTTTCTTTCGCTTCTTATCTAGACTGTCTTTGGAAGAGACAGAGTCCTTCCCTGCGGTGTCTGAGCCATCAGGTTCGGGTGGCGTTTCCCCTTCAATGGGCTCTTTATCACCTGCTGGGGTGTTATTCTGTGCTGCCTCCTCTCCCGAGACTTCAGGGAGGGCTGTGCTGGCTGGCACAGCCTCCTGTTGCTCAAGGGAGCTGTCACCCGCCATGCCCGATAATTCGGCTGCTGGTTCAGCATCAAGGCTTTTGTTCACATCCACGCACTGTGAGGTGGCAGGGGGCTCTGGGGGGCTCTCCCCGCCCATGGTGGCAGGGGGCTCATCAGGAGCCTGCTGGCCTGGAGAGCATGGGGAGGGCTCTGCCGGACACAGCCCGCAGGGCTCCATGTCTCCCGTGCCTGGAGGCTGGGGAGGATCCCTGGCACCATCGTGGGTCAGGGGTGCTGTGTCCGCAGCAGTGGTGGAGGGCTGCAAGGGGGACTTTGGCTCTGGGCTGGTGGGACAGTCCAGATCCGTTTGTGTGTCAGAACCTGGGCAATGTTCTTCCCCGCTGGGTGCTGCTGAGACGGGAAGGGCAGCAAAATCATCAGCCTGCCCACCACCTCTGCCGGCCCCAGAGGAGCCCAGGCTGCCACCAGCCTCCCAGGGGATGCTGTCTCCCGCTCTCGTCCCCCCTCCTTCGGCAGGAGGGGAGCCGGGGGACGGTGAGCCGGCCAAGCTGTCCTCTTTCTGAGGGCTGGGTGGAGCAGAGAGGGAGAAGAAGGGCACGGCCATGGTGGCTTCCCTTGACCGCAGCGCCCGGGTGTCCCGGGGCTGTATGGCGCCCGGCTCAACTCTCTCTTTTGTTTCTCGGCTGGGTGGTGCCCCTTTAGCCAGGAGCCTCAGGGAAACCCTCTTCTCACCTTCCCGTCCTGCCCCTGCAGACCCCCCCACCGACAGCACCAGGGACGGTTTGGCGTTTACGAGGGTCTCTGTTCGCAGTGCCGGGCTGCTCCCCCTCTCCTCCGTCCGGGAGCTCCTCACCAGCGTGCGGACAGTCGGGAGCTCGCAGCACTCCCCGTTGAAGTAGTACCCCCGGGTGCTCTTCCTCGCCGTCTTGCGGGACGACACTGACCGCTGGCTCTCGAAATGGCACTCGGTGATGGGCTGGCTGATGTAGACCACGTCGCACTGGTTGTCATAGTCGTTGATCCTCAGCCCCGATGCCTTCTTGCTCTTCCGAGTGGATCTGAGGGAGGCTGCCTTGGCGCGGGGGTGCCCGCCGGGGGTCCGGTGGGTGGCTGGCGCGGTGCCGGCGGGCAGCCAGCCCTCTTTGGACTTGTCGAGTGGGCCCTTATCAGCTGGGTGCAGGTGGCAGCTTGCCTTGCCCTTGGCCACGGCGTGCAGATGGTTTTCTTGCTTTGGTCTCGCATCTTGTTCTTTTGCGTCTAAATCCTGGTGCAAAGATGCTTTCGAGCTGCATTGCAAAGTGTTCTCTTTGTCGGCTCTGCGAGGGGGGGTCACCGCAAAGCCGGGATCCCAGGACTCTTCTGGCAGAGCTCTGAAAGAGGTCTTTTGGGACCCCAGACAGCTGTCTAAGCTGTCCTCACTGCCGTTCACATTTGCCACTTTGACCGAGATATAACCTTCCACGAGAGTCTTACCTGCTAGCTGCTCTTTATTGTCCTCACACTTTCTGACAGTGGCTTCCTGCTCATGCACAGCAGCTTGCTGCCCTTCCAGGCTCTTCGCAGTGTGATGGAAATTCAAAGAGGAAGAGTTCAACGTGCTGAGGTATCCTTGGGTGGAGCTATCCTTTGGACTTGCAGAACGAAGCCTGGTGACGGGGAGCTCGGAGAAGTCCCTTCCCAAAGCAGGACTGGAGCTCTCTGCTCTGTCCAGAGACTTCAGCTCTGCCAGCTGCTTCGGGGCTTGTCCCATAACATGCAGGGGGCCGTCAGACCCCGACTGTCCCGGGTCCAAGGAAGAAGGGGGCTTTGATTCAGTACAAGTAGCACCCTTATCCTGATTTTCAGTGCTTCGCTGGCTACAACCAGAGCCACAAGTAGAGGCCTCCATGCTCTCGGATTCAGACAACTGCTGGCCTTCAGAGTCTGGTTGTACTTCAGTGTATATGTCGTTTAGCACACGAATGAATTGCTTCTGGTGATGTGTACACAGTCTGACCATAAACTTTTCCAGTGGAGACTTCGGCTGATTGTTAGAGTCTATTGCTATTGTCTCTGCTGCATCCTCACTAGAGAGACAAAGAGAGAAGCAATCAGTAACATGTCGCAGGGAATAAAAGTTTATGCTGCAAAACTGGAATAACCCCTTTCCTCCCACTCAGCATATCGCTTGCCTGACCTCCAGGTGAGATCAAGCTTGCTGTTGTCACGGGGCTGGCGGGTATCACTTCAGTCCCCAGCATCCACACTCAGGTACACATACTGCTGGCAGAACACGGACTGGCACTTCTGTTTGCTTCCCACTGCCAGAGCACCCATAATTACACTTCTGCCTAGGACATCCTGGTGTGTAGGCATGTTCAAAGCAAAATGACATTTCCCAGTGAGAATCAGATCCAGGCCCTGCACAGAGCCCAGTGTAGAAGACCCAGCACCTCTAGGACCCACCAGGACGACTGCACACCTCTGCGTGCTCCACCTGCACAGCCAGGCTGGGTGGGAGCAGAGCGGCATCCCTCCCGGGCAGCCAGATGCCAGAAATCTTGAACTACTGTAAGTCTTCAAATTCTGCTTACGCCTCGGTGGCAGAAGATGGGTCTAGGGCAAACCGAGCAGAACCGAGCTTCCTCTGTCATCAGTGCAGAAATTTTGGCGAGCTCCCAGCCTGCAGGGCGTGCAGGCAGCAACGCACCCTTGTGTGGTGCGGTGCCTTGCCGTTTGCACTGACCTTTGATTTACTGCCATTTAATAACGCGGCTCTGCAGCTGATGGCTGACTGTCAGCGCGCAGTGGTCGCTCACAAAGGTCTGCTCCTACAGCGCGGGATCACTGCCGCTAGCTAGCTCTCCAACCAAGGCGATTATCATTTACCTGCTCGGCAGAGGCAATTAATTAGGACTTATTGGTGGAGAGGTTAGGGGTAATGACCAGTGTTTGCATGAACTCACCAGGAGCGCCATGCCAGGTGCCGTTATCGAGACCGGACCTGTTCCCAACGGCAGCGCAGGCGACTCCCACCCAGTCCCCGCCACACTGAGGGGGCTGCGCACCTTGGCACCCACGCTGTTAGGCGCAGGATCTTTGCCAGCAACGCCGGGTTGCTTTGCAGTAACCGTTGCACTTTGCACCTCCTGGCCTTGTACCGGAGGAGTGAAAGTCGTTTCCCCCCCTACAGCCCTGCTCTCCTTCCCCAGCATCGGATGCCGATCTCACTCACCCAGCTGGGTCCAGGGGGGCAACGCTTATCACAGGGTTCGGGGCCAGGGTGGGGAAAAGCAGCTTTATCTGCAGAGGGTTTTCCCTCCCCAGGTGCAGGGCTCAACAGGCAGACAGGGAGGAAGAGCCCCAGCTTGGAGGAGTGTCGGCAGAGAGGAGGAGGAGGGAAAGCCAGGGACTGGAGCCAGCCACGCTTGGTGGCAGCCGGTGTGCCGGAGCCGGCCGCGGGCAGCCCTCGCCTGCTGCTTACCTGCTGCTCGCTGGCCGCTCTCTCTGAACCGACAAGTGCCGGGGCAGCACCTCCTTTCCCCGGCTTGTGGGGCCTGCTCCCAAACTCGGCACAGGGCAGGGAAAGGAGCCCAGGGGCTGCTTCGGGCTCCGGGCTGGCCCGGTGGCACCAGGTCTCTTCACCCAGAAGTGCCCGGCTGCAGCCAAGCCTGCCCCGAGCATCTGCTAGCCAGCCCTTTGCTTTCCAGTTTGCCCACATTTTTAAGCATAACAAGGCTTTGCCCCTCAATCACGGCCGCTCGGTTTCCTTAAAGGCTTCTTGGGCAAGGTTTTCCCAAAACCACCCAGAAAGGCTGAGCGAGCTTGGCGTGCCGAATGAGCGCCGGCACCTCCAGAACATATTCCTGGGGCTAGCGATAAACAACGTACCTTGAGATTGCTTTACTACACCCAGGCAAGAAAAACGCCCTCCAGCAACCGTCTCAACTGGTTCTACCTGGTGCTGCGATGACTTTCAATTTGCAATGGGATTAGTTTAAATAAAAATGCTCAGGTACAACCTGGCCCCTCTCCAGAGCCCTGCATGGGAAGGGTTATGTCAGCAAGGATCTCTCACACAGCCCAGCTCCTCCCCTTGCCCTGCTGAATAACAAAGGGGATAAAAAACCTCTCACCCCGCTGCAAGAGGAGGGCTTGGAGCTGGGGGCTTTGCGAGGAGGCAGAGCTCAGCACAACTTTTTTTCCACCTTTGGAAAGAGGGCGGTTGCTTTCCTCTTACCTGCTCACAAGCCCAGCTCCTAAGAGCGGCAGCCATCTTCCCCCAGCGAGCCTGAATTTATAACAGCGGCGGCAGAGGTGTGGCTCTGCCCTGGCCCACCCCGCCGCCACACTCCCCGGGCAGCCTCGGGAAGCGGTTGCGGTGGCAAAACAGCCAATTCTCGCCTTGCCAGGGCACCCTCGGGTGCTCCGCACAAATAGCTGCGAAGGAAGAGCCCATGGCATAGGCGAAGCGGTTGCCTGGATGGGTGGTGAGGAAGGAAAGGCGAGCGACACGCTGGGCAGTGCCTGGTGAGGGAGGAGATTGTGGGTCTGTGCACAGAGTCCTAATTTGGGAGAAGGGTCCAAAGTTGCCGGGCACAGCCCTTCCTCGCCTTGCAGCAGGAAAGCCAAACGCAGCCGGCTGCAGGGCACCCCTGCTTTGCATGGGTGTGCGGGGCTGGAAAAGACCCATGTCCTGCTCGTCTGGCCGAGGGGACCTGGGGTCCCTGGTCCTAAAGGCTCCAGGGTGGCACTTCTGCCGTGCCTTCACCTAGTTTCTTCCTCTGAAGTGTGACTGAGGCCATGGTTCTCATTTTCACCTTATCTGCCCCACTGTACTCCAAGGAGTCAATCTGAGATAAACACAGCTTGTCAAGCTGTAAATTTAAAAAACAGAGATAAATATTTTTCCTGCGTGATAAAGGAAATAAATCCATTCAGCCTTGATGCCCTTTGTCCTTAGAAAACCCATCTCACACTCAGCAACACAGCACACCCACTTCTGCAGGCACATAATGTCCAGTGTCCTCTGCTTTCACATCACTTTGCCTCAAAGATGGGCTGCAGCTTCTCACCTTGAGCTCATCTGCTCCTTCCCCAGCCCACCCCCGTTTGGGTGCTGCAGGCAGCATCTCATTTTTCTCAGTTTCAGAGGATAACATCAAGGCAGAGCTCTCCCTGCTACCTGCAGCCAGGCTCTGAGCATGGCTGGATCCCAACCACCTTGGTCCTTCCTCTCCCTGTCCCCCCGTGGTGCAGAGCGCAGCCTGTGCCTCTCCATCCCCAGATCTCCCAGACACAGCTCTGTGCTCCCCAGGACCTGCCACTCTGCCCAGCATTTCCTACCACTCCCGTCTGTTCTGGCTATGATGGCTAAATAAAAAATGCCCATGGCCGTTCTCTTGCCCAGTGGCCCATGGATGCAGGACTGTCCACATCCTTGCTACTTAAGGCAGTTTGGGAGAAGAGCTTGTTTCATGCACAGGTACACTAGAAGAGTTTATTTGAAGTGCCCCATGACTTCAGGCAGAGCTGCTTATGGACTTGCAGAGAAACTATTTATTTATGTGGCTTGTCAGAGAGGAGAGGTGAGCTGACTGCAGAGCTGAAGGGCTTTCCCGGGAGAAGGTGCTGGGTACTAACAGGTTCCTCAGCCCTGCTGGCAAAGGCAGGAGCTGAAGACCGACTGGTGAGTGCAGAGGAAGGGAAATGGGACCAGGGTTTTAAACAGGAGGAAAAATTGTTCTCAGGAGGCAGCCACCCTGTCTCTGCAGAACCTGCCTTTCGGGAGGCACACGTCAGCCTGGCAGAAGCTGCTGGGCTCAGCAGAAATGTGGGGCTGTCTGTACCCTCTGCAGCCTCCTCCCGGTGCCCACGGTCACCCCTTCCCACGGGGCTTGGCCTCAGGCTCTATTTGTTTTGGGTGCGCATGAGGAACGTGCCATCTCTCTCCAGGGCTGGAGCAGCCACAAGCCTACCACAGCTCCGTGGCCGGGGACAAGCGATTTACTGGGGACCTTCTGTGCCTGTAGCCAAGCTGCAAGCGCAGCCACACTCCTGTGTGGGGCACCCAGAAATGCAATGGGGGGTAAAACCCACCGCCAGTGAGCTTTCCTGCAGAGCCTGCAGGATGGCAGGTCTGTGCTTTCTGGCCGCCAGCCTTGAAAGCTGCCTTCACAGGGCTGCGGCTGCGGTGCCCCGTGCCAGCAGAAGACACCCTGGCGTCCCAAGCAAATCTTATCACCTGAGTCCCTCACTACCTCCTGTTCCTTCTAGCTTTCTCAGGGCAGCCCTGTTCTCTCCTCCTTCCCCGCCTGCTGCAGAAGGTGTCAGAGGCATCAAGGGGCAGGAGCTGTCAGAGACACAAACGGAGCTGTTGCTACGCAACCCTGGCGGTGCAGCAATTAATGCCGGGGAAAACGTGCTGTGCTCTAAAGCTATTTGCATAGCTGCATGCTGCAATACATTTGTTTGCATTGTGCCTCTACTGTTTAGCAGAGTTTGAAGTCAACCCTCCCCCAGCTCTTGCTGGGGGGGCACTCGGGGCTTCCAACAAAGGCCACGCGGTTGGGGATGATGGGGCTGGGGGAAGGCAGGGGGTTGTCTGTCCTTAACACCTACCTGCACAGGTACAGGATTTACAGTTTGGAGAGGAAAGGCCAAGGTATCTGGATTTCACCCTGTGCAGCCTGAGGAGCTGTGCTCCCCTTGCAGGGCCAGCTCTTGCCGCGCCCCCAGCTCGCAGTGGGGTTGTCACATCTTCCCTGTTCCAGGCGCACCAGGGTGACACTGCGCTTGTTCTGCTTGTGTGTGCCAGAAATGGGGCTTTAGGGACAGCCCAGCCTGCCTGTGGTTCAAGAGTGTATTTTGTGGGGGAGCAGGCGGGATGAGAAAGAGAGGGAGAAAGAAATCAACCGGTTCATACCAACCTACCTGGGACGCCGGTCTCCGAAAACCTGCCGATTGCCAACTGCAATCTTCTGGTTTGCCCACCCTAAGTTTCTCACTATTGAACATGAAGCCTGTGCCCTTTTCTGGTTTTCTTTCTTTAGCCCTTGAACATCGGTTTGATTGATTATAAGTTTACAGGTATGTTTTGTACCTCAGAGGCACAAGAAGCGGCAGCAGAACAAAAGTTCAAGGCTAAGTGTTTCTGTTCCTTTCAGATCACTCTAAGCACCAGGATTATAGTTCTGTAAAAGAAACAAAGCATAGCTATAAACTTATAAAATCCAATTTAGTGTTTTTATGGGGATGATCTCTCCCCTCCCTCTCCTGCTGCCACACAGCTGACTGCATGCCAGCCGGTGGAGCGCTGCCTCGCACCACCCAAGACCAGAGGTACCACTGGAATACCCCACCAAGCTCAGGGGTGTCTTGGAAACCTGGCTAAAAGCAGAGATTTGAGGAATGTGGATGGCTAAGAAGAAAGCCTAACTTGTGAGCGATGCTCTCCATCAGCTGAGCGCAAGGCACTGACCATGCCCGCTTTGACCCCAAGGTCCAAGGCAGCTCCAGCCCTGCTGGCTTCAGCCACTTCATTTATTTTTCACAGTGAGCGGAAAGGCCATTTTGAGGGACTGCAAAGGAGGAGCAGCCTCCTAAAAGGAGCTCGCTCACCACTGGCAGTCAGCTGAGCTGGCCCCAGCCCCAGGGGCGCTGGGAACCCTGCGTGCTACGTGTGTGCTTGAAAGTGGCTGTGGCGGCGGGTTGCCAAAGGTGGGCTCCCTCTCCCCAGTGCCAGGGGGCTGCACAAGAGCCACATGTGAGGGTCTTGCCCAGTGGAAAGGGGAAACGAGTTCTCTGCCAGTCCCAGTTTGGCTTACTGGAGCGGCTGTGCAAAAGCAAACGCCAGTGGGGAAAGGCACTGGACCAAAGCAGGAGGTGGCACTGTGTCTTTCAGCAGCAGACCACACCAATGTCACCGCAGGGGACACGGAGCCACGGCTTCTACCAGCTCTCTGCTGGAAATTATTATCCCAGGGTGGCAAAAGGCAACCCACGCTGCATCCTCCCTGCTCCGTTAGACACGCGGCATCATGCCCAAACCCATCTGCACTCATACCTGCAGCAAAGACCTCGTGCTTTGAGAGGTGGAGGTGAGGGGACGCGGTGCCTTCTGCCGGCACCGCTCTGGGATGCAGCAATGCCTTGCCAGGGATGAGCAAAACAGCCACGTAAGCCACTGCAGCCAGATTTTCTGGAGCTCATCTCTCAAAGCCCCAATTAAAGGCTGACCCTGGATGTACCAGTTTAAATGCCTGTATTTCAATCCTCAGAAATATGCCTGGCACCTAACACTCCCCACACAGATGAATGAGTCCCTTCACACCTCTGTGGGTGCTACAGTAATTCTCTCTCGCTGCACTGAAAAAAAAAATAAATAGAAAAGCAGCACAGAAAGAGCTGAGGCTCCACACAACAGCTAGCACAGAGAAAAAGCATTTTTCTTCTCTAAATTAAAAGCCGAAGCTGCGCAAAGCCCAGCCAAAATAACTATGGAGACATCGCTGTGGGGTTCTCAAGGCCCCTGAATTTACGCCGTCCTTGGCGACATGCGTGGGGACGGAGTGGGCTTCAATTTCAACTGAAAAGCAGGAAGAAACAAGTTATAGATGGGTTTTGTTTGGTTGGGGGTTTTGTCGGCTGCATGTGTTCGTCAAGGTATCCAGGTTGTACACTCAGCCAAGTGACTGGATAAACAACAGACATCCATTACAGATTCAGACTTTTAACCCTTCAGAGTAGTGTCTTTTATTTGTTCGTTTGTTTTTAAAGTAATCAAACACACAAAAAAACCTTCTCCCCACCTGTAGCCAAATAAAAATCAGACAAACAAAGTTGGCTTTACATGAGAAAAAACAAGAGCAACCTCAAATAACTTCATCTTTTTTATATCCCTGCCATAGCCTCCTCCACTCCCACCTTCCCCAAGTAACTAACCCAACCGTAGTCTACGGTAGTTTATCATCACTTGTGATACTTCTAATACAATATTTAATGACTAATTAAAAACCTTACCACTGAGCTAGTGCTTTAAAACCAAGGGAAATTTATCACGTTGGACACATTACTCCACATACTAGCTTTCAAAGCCTTTCCAGAATTGTCCTTGCTAATTTTTCTAATTATCAAGGACATCTGGGATCTTTCCTTTAAGGAAAAAAAAATAAATTACTACGAGTGTTTCTCTCTGAGGCAGTACTCGGCATCTTCCCCCAGCTAGGTGCTCCAAAAGAATAGATAGCACCAGAAGACCAGATTAGATAGAAAATCAGATAGCACCAGAAGACAGATAACAAAAGCATGCAGGAGGGGAAAAAAAAAAGTTCTTACACAGATTTTCACAGATTTTTTTTAAAAAAAGCATCACCCAGTAAAGGCAAGGGAGAAGGAACCCCAGGGACCAGTCCTACGGGGCAGGGAGGGATGCCCTGAGCATCTCTAACAGCCCCAGGTATGAGTTGGGAACGCACGCCGGCTCTGGAGCCAGGGAGCCTGCTCCCGACCCCACCAGTGTCCACTCCCTGTTCGTCCTGCAGTAAACTGGGGCCAAAGCGCTGCCCACCCAGCCTGCAGGCAGGCACACGGGTCAGCTGCAGCCACTGCAACTGCAACAAGAGGAGACCCCCCCACCGAAGGTGCGCTCCCTCTGCAGTAAATGAAGGCTTGCGAGCAGGATATGCTGCGCTGTGATAAATCCCACCTTCCCCTCCTACGCTGCGCTTATGCGGAGGGCTGCATCTCCGGGGTGGAAGCAAACCCGAATGCAGCTGATGCCCTCTCAGCAGACGCTGCTGGTCCCAGCTCCAGCAGGCACATCGCCACTCTCTACCGCTTCCAGAAGCCTTTGAGGTTTTTAAAGTCTGCAAATATGCAGGATATATTTCTTTTTTTTTTCCAACATGGACATGAAAAAGCAAACACAATGAGGTAGAGCGCTCGCTAGAGCTAAAAACCCTCGGCACAACCCGGTCGCCAAAGCTTGGGAGGGGCCAGAGGAAGACATTTGGAGAGCAGAGGGTATCTTGGGTGTAATTAACAGACGTTGGGGGATATGACCCCATTTCAGATAACCTGGAGATTCAGATAATTGGGCCTCAGATAATCAAGGCCACACTGTTAATAGAAACAGTATCACAACTCCTGACGGCAGCATTCCCCACATGCCGATGCTAAACCCCCTTGCACGAAAACGCCCAGTGAAATATGAATTAGCGGTTTGATACGTGTCCGTGTTCTCTGCGAACTGCCGGGCTGAGCAGCAAACCCTGTTTCTGATGCACCACTTTGGCTGGCTGCTTGGGAAATAGGTTAAGGCAGAGAAGTGGATTGCAGCCCCGGATGCCTGGGGACAAGGCTGTCTCAGAGCTGACGGGCTAGGTAAGCTCTATTTTGAAAGTGGGTTAATTTAACTGTCATTCAACTACCAAGAAATGATGTAGGTTAATTTTATAGTCAGATAACTATTAAGAAACCAAAACATAAGGCAGGAAACATCTCTATGCATTCCAGTGGAGAGAGGTTTCCTCTGCGCTAATGCACACCCCTCCCCTTCAGCTCAAACCTCTCATCCTTCCATTTCTGCACATCACCATCTCTTTTTTTTTTTTTTTTAAAACCCTTGTCATCACACACTATTGTCCTTCCTCCCCCTCTTAAGAGATTCTATTCTCCTCTCAAAAATTCACCTTGGTATCCTGGCCCACAATTATTTTCGCCCTTCATTTACATCATCACACATCTCGATGCAAAAGGAAGACTAATAAATACAAACCTTGTCCGACCATGGCTAACGCCCGCTAAAAAAGATCCCATCTCCCCCACGCACCCGATTTTTGTCCAGCTACACGGCAAACTGAGGCAGGGAACTACACCTTGCTCAGCGCGTAACCTGCCGTCACCACTAACACACCCAGTTTTTAGGGTTATTTACCATATTTAAAGCATCCGTGATTTTTGGCAGTTTACCCTTTATAATTGGATACCGCCGTTAAAACGCACTTTATCTCCGTGCCGTTTTCCTTGCTGCAGCATAACGATAGGTATTGTGTGTTTCTTTATACCGGGGACAAACCCCATCAATTGCTGGTTTGTCGTAAAGAAAAAAAGGAAAAAAAAAATTCATCAACAACAGTTTATGCCTGTAAAGGAACAGACCCCCCGGCACAAGCAGAAGTGACTCATCACTCCGCACGCACAGCGAGGAAGGAGCGAGCCCCGCAGCCAGGCAGATCCCCCCGCGATGCCCGCACGGATTGCCTCCCTCTGACTCCTGCACCCCCGTCCCACCGCTCCCACCAGCAGGAGAACGAGTCCTGAGCTTGGCAGAGGAAACCAAAGCGATGATGGCCCATTAGCACACGCTGCCCATCAAGCACTCGCGGATCTCCTCTGCCGCAGACATCTTTTTATTGCATTAACAGTAAGTGCACTGCGCAAACCCTGAAAGCTCAGAGAAATGAACTCGCGCTTAACCACGCGGTGGTAACGAGACCGCAGCGCTAATGGGATGTTGGCGTTTTTACTATGCTTTGTATGACCAGAGAAATACAGAATGGGACCAGCCCCAGAAATCGCAGCAAAACCACCTCTGAAAAACCCTCCACGCGCATTCAGATGGCGAAGCCAAAAGCCCAAACCGCGTACGCCGTGGGGGTTTTTGACCCACAAAAGGCTGAGGGCCAGATTCCCTGTTGTCCTGCTGAGGTCTTGCTACTCCTACTGATCTCGTGAGCAAAGTCCTTTTTTTGTTTTTGTTTTTGTTTGCTCAAGAGCTATAAAAAACCAGATGAAACGGCCAAACCCCAAACCTCCTCAGCCTGCTCCTTGCCTGCACAAGCCACTACCTTTGCCACTTTGTGCTGGGTTACATTGATTTTAAACTTTATTACTAATCATTAATTCTACACTCTTTTAAATCCAGAGTTATTTCTTTTATCAATCAGCAATCCAGCCCACACTCAAACAAAGGTAAAAGCACCACCATACGGATTTAATAAATGGGTACAGGCAAGAAGGCTAGAACTAAGCAGTGGAGCAGTCGCCCTTCCCATACACACTTCTGTCTGTCTATTAGAGAAAAGCCAACACAGGCCTTGAAACAGGAGCAAAAATCTACTTTTTTTACGCATCAGCAGCAGAGCTCACTGAATTACAGCCAGGCAAGGCTCCAGCAAGCAGCGAGGCGAGGGCCGCTGCTACCGCGGTCCGACGAGAACTTTGTCATCAGCAAACGCACTGCAGGTACAGAGCAAGCTGGTTTGGCGTTCACACCTCGGGCTGTTCGCTGGCTAAAAATCAGAAGAAAACTCACATTTCTGGACAAATAGAGTACATTTGTTGTGAGAGTTTCTCATGCAAACCCAGAATCCTACAGTGCCTTCTTTCACAGTCTCCTTTCCAAGACAAATAGCCTGTTTTAAACCACCGCTAACACCTCAAACACAGCTACTTGCTCTAAAGGCCTGAAAGGAACCAGAGGAAGATCCCACATGTGGCCGCAGCATATCTGAAAATACAAAAAGAATATACATCCCCCCACCTTCACCTCAAAGGGGAGCATGGCAGGAAACACTGGCGTCTCCAAGCAAGAGGTGACGGCAAGGGTCCTGGCACACCTGACAGTGGTGTGTCTGAAAACCCCATCACGTGTGTGGGGAAGCTGTTCGGCTTCTCCCGGGAATCAGTTTTATCCCTGCAGAGCCAGGGTAACTTTCAACAATTAGTGTCAAAGCCTTCCTCTAACGCCCAGTGAGAAGAAAAGCACAGTCAAAGGCTGGGCTTTAAGAAAGGAAACCATAAAAGCCCCTTTCAAAGTCAGGAATGTGATTCTAAAACGAGTTAAGCAAGCCCTAGGCTTTATTAGCTGGGCGGGAGGGACTGGGGGCACGTGATGGTGGGATCAGGGTGCACGTCAGGAAAAAGCCCCAAACCTTAGCAGGCCTAACAAAACTGCCTGTTCAGTGCCATAATTTTTACAGACAGGTTGCTGATAGCCCTGTCTAGACACACCACTCCTCCTTTTGGCGCAAGGCTGGTAGCTCTGCAGCTGGGGCAGGAGCCCAGCAAAGGCAGGCAGGCAGGCAAGCGGGGACCGCGCGCGCCAAGGTGACGCAGTCGGGAGGCGAGGTGAGGCAGGAGCCGCCGCTCGCTCGGCTGGGAGAAGCCTGTCCTGATCCACCGCAGGCTGCGGCTGGAGCCTCTGCCCCGGGCGCTCGGTAGGTAACAGCCCGAGACTCTTGGTCGGTCTCCTGGGGAGGTGCCGCTGTATTTTCATACAGGCACCCTTGGCATTTCCAAGCAGCGGTGCTTACGTTTCTACACTCTGAAATATAGCTTAAGCGCGTCTAACTTTAGCTGAGCTTTAAAACAGTTCCCGGAGGTTTGAGCTGTAGCCGACTCCCAAAAACCCCTTTCTGCAAAGCGCGTGCTCAGCAGAGCTCCTGCGGGGCACCTGCGCGGGAGCCCTGAGGAGCGTTTACAAGTTCTCTTTCAAATGCCATCTGTAAATTTTGATATGTTAAAGGTGACCTGCAAAAATAAGATGCAATGGAGAGTAACTACGTTAAAAAGATCAACATATTATTTTAATCTCTGCCACCTCCATTGTATCCAACTCCATATTCCTGGATTCGCTCCTAACACTCCAGGCTCTGTTTTTGAAATTGCTTTTGGTCTGCACCTCTGTACCTGAATCACATTCCTAAACAGGTCCAAGAACCTGCTACTCACTTCCACTTAAAACCACAGCTCAGCAAGTACCCACGGCTGGGCATCTGCCAGAGCAGAGTTTGCAGATTGAGAAATTAGTGATTTGCTGAAGTATCTTCCTGAAACGGGATTTAAATCCTCCCCCTCCCCCCAGACCCACTTTCGTCAGGCCTCTAGGGAATTAGAGCGCTCCGCACGCTCAGGCAGGAAAGTCCGCGGTGATCCGCCTTACCGAGGATGAGGAAGCAAGCTTTGCATCGCTGCTGTTTGACTCTCAGCAGCCGCAACACGAGGGCTTGGGTTTTGGTTGCACGAGAAGATGAAATCCTGATGCTCAGAGATTTCCTCAATTAAATCAGCTTCATTCACAAAACTGAAGTCGATTTCCAGCACGAGAGCATTTCAGATCCTTTGTGCTGAGGTCAGGGAGTTGCGTACATGCAGGTAGGTCCCCATCAGCTCGTGTTAATCCCAAGGCTTGCAGGCAGTGACCTGAAGCTTTCCGCTCGTCCCCTCACCGAAGCGCGTGTTTTCGCGGAGGAGCCATCGGCAGAGCCTGTTTCCCATCTGCTGGAGTGGCTGGACTGGAGGAAGTGACCCAGGTGTACGTGGGGGTCCAGTCCACCGCTACTCCACGCAGGGTCTGCTACTTCAGAAGGCGACCAGATGTGCTCCCGCACGTTCAGAAGAGGCAACTGCCTCTTCTAATAACAAAGAAAGTAGCTAAAACCCCATCCTGAGTCAAAACGAGCCAAGGCAAATTAGCAGAAGACTTTTTAAGCTGCCTAACAGGGCTAATTAGGTTTCTTTTCCACTTCTACAACAGCAGTGTGATGCTTCTTTCTGGGTCTGGGTGCAACACCTTGTGCACTCTCATCATGATACAGAGTCATATTAAAGAGCTTTAAAAGAAGAATCTGAGACCGCGTTCCTTTAAAGCTGAACAACTTCAGCTTAACAGCGTGAGACCGGTAGCAAGTCCTCCAAGAAAACCTCAAAAATTTGGTATTTCTGATAATTGCAGGACTAAAAGTGTCAATTAAAAATGTTCTGGGAAAAGCTTGCGGAGTGTAATACATCCTAAAGAATGGCAGATGGGAATGTGGTTCATCACTTTCAAAGGCTATTTTTTATAGATTTGACAGATGTATTCAGACATACAGAAAAAAATGATAAATGCTAGTTTACAGCACAAGGCTTTCAAGCTATTTACACGTAAAGACTTACTATTCCTGAATAAGTGTAAGATGTAGTCTCTAGTCAAATCAAGTTTTTTTATTTCAAAGAGATTTACCCAGTAAGGCTAAACCCATCTACCTTACCATTTTGCTTTTTGATTTTAATACTGGTAGTAGTACACAAGGAATACAATAGCTCGTTTGCAATGTAACAGTTATTTAAGGAGCTTAAAAAAAAAAAAGGGGGCAATGAAAAATCACGTTCGCAAACACAAACCCTAAATTGCCCACTTTTCAATAGCAGAAGCTGAGAAAGGCAGTTTCTCTGGAGAAAAGAAACCTGAGCTAGACAGTGTGCAGGGCTGTAAATTTTCCTAAAGCTAGGAAATCCCTGTGCATCACTCCGAATCAGCCCAGGACTGAACACAAAGCTTAGCAGAAATGCCTAAACTCACGTGGGTTCCATTATACCCCACTTACTGTAACCTACTTTTCAGCCTTTCGGTATCAATAATGCATAGCGTCAAAAGTAGTTCAACCCTAAGTACGGTCGCGAGAAAGTAAACCTGGGTCTCAGGCACGGACCAGCTGAAGCTGGTGTCACTGGGTGTCACTGCTGCCTCTGCCTCGTGCCCCCGTGCAGGGGGACGGCAGGACAACGGCTGGAGATTTCCGTATGTTCCTCGGGAGCTGGGGACCTGCCCCTCTGCGGAGGGGGAGCCAGTGGCCGCAGGGAAACGCAAGCGCCACCAGTGCCCACCAGGGCAAGGGAGCAGCTGAGCAAGCTCCATCAGCCTGGGCCGTCTCCTCCGGTGCACTCAAAACCCCGCTGCCCAAACGGCGCGCTGCCCCGCTACCAACCCACGGCACGCCAAACCCAACCGCACACAGCAACGGCCGGGGGGTCCAGCTCGGCTGCCACTGCGCCGCTCCCACCCTGGCTCACTGCTAAGTGCTCAATGAACAAGCCCTACACTTCCCCCCGCCCCCACAGAGAGACTGTTCATTCTTCACCAGATAAATTATTTACCATGAAAGAAATTAAGGTGGCCAGGAGGGAAGAGCAAAGTAGAGTGCGGGAGTTCGTGAGACCGAGCTGCTACGAGACAGCGTCTCAGCTTTCACGTGTATTCCCTACCCAGCTGCTGGAGCGGCTGTATCGCCAATCCTATTTCAGACGCGAACCAAAACGGAGCACGGACACTCCAAAAAGCTCGATCCTTCGGCCGGAATTTGTTTTACCGTCTGTTTTCACTTCCTCCCCTGCCTCTCTCGACTGGCGAGAGCCTGGACTTGACAACCTCAGGTGATTAGTGCGGGCATTTAGAAAGCACACTAGAAACAACAGAATTGGAACCCCTTAAAGTCTTTCACAACAAAATTTATTAGAAGAATAGTGGTTTTGAAAAGTCTAGCATCCAGTGAAAACTACCATACACAACGTTACAGCTGGGAATGTGTTTCCAAAATGACATGGTCAAATAATACAATGGAGCCATTAAATCTTACACATGCACAACAAGAGAATTAGCGCTTTGACATACAATGCAAAAAATAAATGGACCACATGAAATAAAAATTTAAAAGTACTTATCACATACATTAAGACACAGCTTATTTAGTCCAGTCAAAAAATCAGAACTGCATTAAAAAAAAAATTAATGTAGTGCAATCAAACCAAAAACCTTAATTTGTGATCATAAGTGCTCTACTACATAAAACATTGATCATAGCAAGGAACAAAAAATTCAAATCACACAGTACAAAAAAAATCTGTAAATAAATATAAACTACAGTACAAGAGAAATATTAAATTATACAATTCCGTCAAACTGTAAACAGTATATTGAAATGAGGTCCATAAGAGTAAAGGAGGGGGTTCCTGTTTTTTTTTTTTCTTTCCCATGACACTTGAACTTCTAGAGGTCAGAGAGAAATGCCATTTTCCATACTCTTCAAAGACTATGGGTTACATAAATAGAAAGAGAAGACTTTTTAGATGTAAAGTGTCAAATAATAAAGCAGAGGTGTTGCTGACTTGCGATTGCCAACAGATCCCTGCGAGAGCAGAACGGCAGATTTTAGAGTTCCGCCTCCTCGCGAGCGCGGCACGGGGGCCGTCGCGGCAGGTGTTACGTGCCGACCCATCCTGAACTGGCGCCCAGCGTCAGAGAGGAGACGCTGCGGAGGGTCTGGTCCTACCAATTCGGTGGAAGCGATCACGTACGCCCTTACCAACTCGACTCGGACCTCTGCTGATTATCTGACAGGTTTACACGCTTGTCATACAAACACCAACTTTGGCAGAACAATTACTAATAAACTCAAAGCACTCCCGGCCCATTGGTTTCCATCACAGTGGCCAGTGCACAGAATTCTCTAAGGACATTGCATAACTAGAGTGTAGAGGTCAGACAGCCAAGGACCCGTGCTTGAGGTTAGAAGTAGTTATGGTGAGAGAGAAGCAAGAGCCACGTTAAGAAGCTGCCTCTGCGGTTCGCAGAAGCAGTTGGGAATGTATTTCATTTTTAGCTGCGCTGGCTAGTAGTGGCATTTTAAAATATATAAGTTTAAGATAACATATATACTATATATGTATATAATATAATACATATTATATAATATACATAGGAATTTCTTACAATACATACCAGGAACCCCCACGCGATCTGCTCAGTAGTAATAACTGAATATACAGAATGCCACTATAAGTGTCTGAGGCACTGTGTGCTGGAGAGTAAATATGCAGCTTTAAAATCCGTTTGGCTGAGTTATACCTGGATACCTGAACTGAGTTTTAAGTTGACATTCATCAAGGATGTGCTATCAGCACGTCAAAAGAAAAGCAAAACAAAATACAAGTCACTGCTAGGTTTAAGAAGAGAGTACAAGTACCTGAATTGAGTGAGGATAGTGTGTAAACTGTCCCTGAGGGTTTTTAAACAGTGTGTGTACAAGTTGGATTCCTAAGAACATTAGTTTAAACTTACACTGCGGACTGATAAAATACCAATGTCTGACAATTTAACAAGTGGAGGTTAGAAAGAGTTATGAGCAAACACTCAAAACATATTTTATACATTTTAAAGCAGCAGTAAGCTGCTGTAAGCATACATCCCATCAGTACAAGCAACACATGGGACTCAGATAAAGGTTTCTATTTGCAAAAAGCCCATCATATATCGATAAGTAAAGAATATTCACCTGCTAAATTAGAATGCACCTAGTTACAGACTAGCAATTCAAGATTAATTTTTTAATCAAATACTTTGCTATTACATACTAAAATTCCTTAAGCTCACTAATGCTGGTATTCTAATCTAATTTTTTTTTTAAATGTTCCCCCTTCATTTAAGAAATATACCATTCCACAACTTAAACATTAAGATCCATTTTCAGTCCTCAGATGTAAAAAGCATGTCAATGAGTTTATATTAAAAATTTACATGGTAAAAAGGCTTGAATTTCAGCCAGAGATTCTAAATACTACTCATTCCCTGAAGGCATAAGGGAGAAAGAATCCCTACCCATTTTTTCTTGTGATATAGTTTTCAAACTGAACATTAAACAATGGTCCGAAATGATTTTTCAGTTTGGGAAAACTTCCCTTTCCCTACCCATCATCCCAGATTCCAAATGTCAAGCCCTGAAATGGCCTATTGAAATGATTAGTTAAAAACATCAGGCATGTATATCTACATCCCCTGCCTGAACTTCAGAAGATTTTGTTGTACTAGTCTTTAAAAGACAGATTAGTACCCCAAGAGAACTTGTGATCTGACCTGAAAAGCCGTTAAAGATCCTAGATTGTACGTTTAAAAGATCTCATAACCTGAAGACCAGATATAAGTAAGACTCTGGCATTGTAACAGAAAAAGTGCTGCAGTTATTTATCCCTTTTCTGGTACTTTAGAATAGGTCAGACAAGTGCTTTTTATAGTGACAGTAAAGTTTACATGCTTTCAAGCAGGCATAAAAAATATTATCTCCAAAAATATTTGAGAAACGTAGCACCAAGTAGTTGATAAACTGTATTAGTAGCTGTAGTAGTGTCTTCATTATTTCCAAGTAGGAACAAACACTAAGTTAGACTGTACTAGGTGACGATCATAAAAATTGTTTTCTGACATTAACTTTCCCTGCTCCAGGTCAGACTGAAGACTGTGTCCTAAATCCCTGCTCCATCAGGTAGAGTTATCACCCCCACTCCTTCGAAATTCTAGTTACCAATTCGGTAGAGACAAGCACAGGGCAGGGGCGGGGATGCTTGTTTCTAAGAAGGTGAATGAAATGCCTTGGACAGGCCAAAAAAACCCACCAAAACAAACACATTAAAAATCCTTCCTCCTAGTACTTCACCCAGGAAAAAGGAAAATTGATTTTGCAACTAAGGGATTTTTGTGAGGATTAAATAAAGCTCTCTTAAAATGAAGGTTTTCATGACAATACCTGAATATAGACATAATTCAATAGGACTCCAAGTCCAAAACTGCTGCTGTAATACTGGTACAGAGACTGGGCTCCAATCAAAGCAACAACAGGAGAGAGGGAGAGGGCTGGACACTGGAATCTGTAACTACTTACAGTTTTTTCTGGTACACGTGGAGTGCATCTGCAGATCATTTTGAGTCCACAATACCTCTCTGCTTAGTGATCACCACATACACCGTGTTTATACACTGGGTAGTCAGAAATTACTAACTGTAGTGGTTATCGTATTTGCTACATCCGAGAGAACTGCATATAACTAGCAGCACAGATTTTCAGGTTTCTGAAGGTTCTAATTATGGAGGGGTTTTTTATGTAACTCAAGGTCAAGTGGAAACCTTTATAATACCAAAACTAGTATTTTCTTTTTTTTTTTTTTTAGGTACAGCTTTTTAAAGCAGTATTAGTCAACATTATCTACTGGTGCTAAGAAAAAGCAACATTGACCTAGACTGAAATTACAATTAGTTCCTGAAACATTTGCAGGGAAAACCTAAAAGTTTCTGATCCTCATGAAAATGAGGGAAACAACCCTTCCTGTTCTACCTCTAACATTTGGCAGAGAATTGAAGATATTTAAAATATTGTGACAAAGCTTTCGGTACAGGTTAATAAGTTTGCCTTCGTAAGAGTCTGGACTGCAACAAGCGTATGCATTCTTAGACTGAAGAGTTAAAATTTTGTCTTCGCTGAAGAAAGAGCTCTTTACATTACAGATGGAGCCACACTGTTTTTGAGAAACAAGGGAACGGCACAGTGTTCCCTTCACTCCTTGGACACCGTGTTCTTCTCCTAAGACTCAAGGACATCTTAAGAGCAATACTTCAAAGTAAACTGGAAAGAAACACAGGATAATTCCAGTTTTGCCTGTATAATAAATGTTGCAGATGATATAAAAAGCAATTCAATCAGAACTAAAAAGTTGTTCCAATCTAGACAAAGCTTACTCAACCCTAAAGCCCCTGAATCACTTTGCCAGGTCCTGCGAATTTCCAGGGGAAGGCAATGTACTCTCAGGTTCTCATGAAAGAAATATTTAGACTCAAATGTCGGCCTGCCGCAAGACAAAGCACAGATGATTACTTGTCTGCTCTCAACCGGTCTAAACACACGTGCAGTTGCCTCTCGTGTCTGGGAATATCCCTGAGCGCTGGAAAGCTCTACAAAAAAGGTGGTATAGGAGTTGCTTGAGAACACAGAAGCTGGATGTGCTCCCTTACTAGAGGCACTATCCTACCCGTACATCTGAGCTTGTTAAAAACCATTTGTTTTCCAATTGCCATGAAAATTCAGAGTCCAACTTCAGGTCTAGCAATAGGGTCGGTAATGCAAGCATCGAATTAGGAGTTCTGCGACGAGAAGAAAGTAATGGCATACCTGTATTGCTTACGCAGCAACTTCTCCTGCGTAACAGGGGAAAAATGAGAAAGTCTAAAGGAAACTGCCTTAAGCCTTTAAACATCAACAGGGAACAACTGGAAAATAAAATATCTTTTGATAGAAATGAAAACGAGTCCAGAAACGTGTGCCTACAATATCTAACTGGAAACGTTCAACTCTATAGCTGTACTCAAGCATTACGGCCACAATAATGCCTACAACACTGTGGAATGAGGATCCAGCTGGCTGAAAGTGAGGTAATAGTTTGTAATAGGTCAGAGTTCTAAAAAAGCACTTTTACATCTTACAAGTCCAAATTAAAAAAAAAAAAAAGACACATTTCATACATGTTGGGCTTTCTCACCAGAACTGTACGATAATTAACTCCACACCAGGACCCCTACCACACTAAGCCTTACTCATCTTCAATTATATGCTGCAGCAAAGATTTACCAAGCGACACCTAAACTTCAGTACAATATGAAACTTGATTCTTAAAACTTTATACACACAAAATATAAAATTACCTTTCTAGGATGGGGTAGGGGAGAGGGATTCTCCTTCATGATACTTGGACTGAAAAACTAGTTTTCAGAGACTGCCACAAATATTATTCACAGTTTCTTGCTGTCAGGCTTTTTCAGCTACATCAACGTAGTACACAACAATACTGTTAAGTCCAATAACTACATCGGATGGACATTCTCGGGAATAAGAGAAAACTAGTGACGAAAAATACCCGAAAGGCCTCCTCCTAATGACGTCTCGATTTTTACAGGGTTGCAGTTTGTCTATGTTACACGTCAATGCGATCTCAAACGAGCAGCAGGAGAAGATTTTAAACCTTCTCTCCTGTCCAAGTGATCCAAGTAACATAAGCGTCCGCTTACCAGAAATAACGTGAGAAACAAGGCTTTTGTTACAAAGACAGCAGTGAACCACACCTTCCCACACCAAAATATGGTCAACCAGGGATTTTGGCCATGCAAACTGCCGGTCAGCAGAAAATTAAGCATGCTAATGGACAAATATTAATTCCAATTATATATTTAAAATGATCCCAAATACTACTAGTTAGCTACACTGAAAGCGTCTGTAAAAAATATGGAGTGAAAAATGAAACAAAACATTAGCGATCACTGCAGCACTTCGAGTGATACTAGTCTTACGTGATGAATCACCTCAGAGAAAATACATTAGATGGGGCTTTGAAACAAAAATTTAACATTAAAAGGTGCACCTGAATATTACAGACTAAATTTACAAAACCTACAATAAGGTAAAATATATATCTTTTGAATATTCAGCAGCTTTTTTTTAAATTTGTTTTTATTTTTTGAGAGGCTCATGAAATTTTAAAAAGGGACCACTAACTACTCTCAACCATGCTTCACAAAACAATAATGGCTATTTTATATTGCAGTTACCAATGTAATGCAATTAGTGCTTAAAAAATAATCTACACTTTTTTTCTTTTTTTTTTCCTTTTTAAACAGAGACCTTTGAGGAAATACGGTTGTTCAAAAGCTTCTCGAAAAAGAAAGATTACCTGAATATTAAGTTATCACAGATCAAGTGTTGTGTTTAAAAGCTTTGCAGACATGAGTATTACAATCTTCAGGTCTCAGGACATTTAAACTGAGAAAGTTACACGTTTGGTTCGTTGTTTGTTTTGTGGTTTGTTTTTTTTTTTT
>VWZZ01000792.1:692257-746845 GCA_013399095.1 Psophia crepitans | reverse complement strand
TTTTTTTTTTTTAAATCCACTTTCTAACCAAAGCAAATAAAGAGTACTCAACTTCTCACTATCTATTTACAGTTCTTAGCCTACAGCCTGAAATGACAAGACAAATTCTCTTTTAAAACTGCAGCATTAAAGGGTAGGCACACCATTCTTCTGCTGCACGATTGTCACCCACTTAAACATACACATACAAAATATTTAGGTTAGTAAAATGAGCACTCCACATACACTACAGTGACAAGTTTTATAAAACTCATGTTGCTTAAATAAAGACAACTGCAAAAGGTTAAACCTCTCTGAATAGTAAAATCATGTTACTACTTTTTTTTTTTTTAAACTTGCAGCAAACTTTCTACCATAACCTCCAACAGCAGATGAAACCACACGTTTAACTGCGCCTTTATTGCAATCACCAGCTAAACTGGAACGTATTGCAGAATTCACATACTGCTACTGAGCTTAAACTGCTTTAAATGCCAAGATCACAACTAGAGAGCTACGAGGAACCAGGATTTTGAGTACTAAAATATATTAAGTAAACAAAAACAAAGTGTACTTGGGGCCAAATGCCCAGTCCGTTTCAAGAATGAGCAGTGCATATTTAAAACGACAGCAATGGTGTGCCTAACCTTTGAAAATATGAAGTCGCTGGGGAGGGGGAGAGGCTAACAGGATCAACTGTTCCAGAAGTCATTCAGCATCGCTAGGGCTAGCTAGGCCACCCTCCCACGAGCTTTGAGAAACCACTTTCAATCACTGACATCACTTAATGCTCTCACACAAAAAACTCCAACGCTTCGTTTGGTTGTGCAAACGGGGAAAGAAAATGGTAATGCTATCTACCTTTTGCACAGATTAAGACCAAATTATTTCTACCTGAAGAACCAGCAATTCCGATTTGGTCATATTGTGGTAAGTCCAGTAAGCTCCACCTAGTTACTGACCACTCCTGCAGAAAGTATCAAAGATAAAAGTTCTGTACAAAACTCATCCTGGATCTTCATATAATGATAACGATATCATTATACTGAAAAACACGGATTTGTGGTTTACGGAGTGCTTTTATGGTGTTTAAATGCTTTTTCTAGCATGTGCTAAACCACTATCAAAATAGATTAAATAAAAAACAACAACAAAAAAAGCAGGACTTAGATTAATTCCTGCTACTGGCAACTGTAATATTTAAAAAGGAAACACCCATTCATTGGGTGTTCGACCCTGACAGTATTACAGATAGATATGATGCAGAGCCTGAATTAGACCAGGCTACCAGTGTTTTACTTCTTCCCTGAACATTAACAAGCTCCTTCACCAATGTGGATATTTGGGCAGACTACTGAGGTTGTAACGTTTGAGATCACTGTTTTGTGGGCTTTTTTTTTTGTTTGTTTTCAATATCACAGTAGTTTGTTACACAAATCCCCCCTCCCCAGATTAGAGTCATTTAAACTAGTTGTTGGAACCACATAGTTTAGTAAACTCAGAATCAAGTCTGTAAAAAGCATAAAGGTCACAAAGAACCATAGTTCTGTTATAATGAGGCATACCCTAATACATCATTTAGTGTACCCTGACTGCTCCTGACTGCGAGAAGCTTGTCTTCCGTGAGATAAGGCTACATCCTCAAGCAGGTGAGTCTAAATATCACCCTTCAAAAATATCAAACAAAATTACAGCGAAGGTAGTGTTACAAATAATTAACTGACATATTCTGAAGGTAGTGTATGTAAGTTTTCCCTCCCCTCCCCTCCGGGTGAGCACTAAGCAGACAGTGAATGGTAAGTAAGTTTAATTTAGAAAGAAAATAGTGGAAAGCCTAATTAGACCCAATTGATTATCCATCTAATAAACAAATCTCTGAGGTCAAGAGAGGTCCTGTTCCTAAATATCTTGATTTAGCTTAGATCTTTCAATCAACTGGATCAAAGAAAACGAGGGGAAAAAAGATTTCTGAAACATTTTGAAGAATGACAGTCTGATTCTCATTCAAAAAAAAAAGCCTGGTTTTAAGAGAGCATCAGTTTAACAGAGTGGACTTATTTCTATAAAGGTAGAAATGAAAAATCCAACACCAGAAGTTCAGACAGGCTCTACAGGCAAGAAGTCCACTTTCACAGATCTGCATTCTTTGTGAGGTAACTCAACTCTCTATTACATGCAAAAGGCAAAAGAAAAAAGAAAAAAAGATAAAGGAAAAAAACCAAGGGAAAAAGGGGGCAGTGGGCAGGTGAAGGAGGGAAACTGCACCATACCAGGCCAGAAAAATTTACAAATGTGACATTCAGAGCACACCTTTCACCTGTGTCCACACAAGTCTATGCTAAACTGCAAAGGAAAGAGCATTGCAGTAAATTGGAGAATCAGGTGCGCCCAGTGGTGGTTGAACTATGCAGTAGTGCTCACCCAGTTTGCAAAGTAATTGGCACTCTACAACATCCCTACTCATCTTTCAATTCATTCGCACTTTGTGCTGCTTCTCCCTGGGGATCTAATTCAATCTTTACTGAAACATCCTGCCCCTCCGACCTCATTAATTTCATTTTTTTCTTTGGAGGGTTTTTCAAAGTGCCCAGCCTCTCTTTAACTTTGTACTCCAGTGTACTGTGGGGGATCCCATAAATACTCTGAGCTTTGGAAACACTCATTTTCCCACTCATAACCACAGAGATTGCTTCCTCCAGTATCTCGCTGTTGTACTGTCTGTATCTCCCTCTTTTCTTCCTAGGTTGCTTGGAGCCAGGATCTCCCTCTTGATCTGAGGTGGGATATGGCTGTCCAGAGGTAGACTGCTCAGCATCTGAGCCCCAGGAATCTGGTCCAGCATCCAGCAAACTTCTCCTGTTTTGTTTTGGAAGGATAGCCCTTAACTTTTTGCTAAGCGCGCTCTCCGTTTGTGAACCCATTACCAAAGAGCTATAGCTGTACTGGTCACCAGTGCGGGACTCCCATGAAAGGTCCATGCCTCGAACTTGTGGTATCTTTAAATCCACAGGAGATGAATGGCTCACGTCCTTTTTCCCATCCTGTTTAGTTTGAAGTGCCATTTTTTGAAAGGCAGAGTTTTCTGTAAGAAAAGGAAGGTCACTGATGTTGCTGAGTGCACCATTTCCCCTGAATTTCATGCGGCTGAAATTGAATTCGTAGTGTGGTTTTGCCCAAGAAGCCTCCCTGGATAATATTAAGTGCTGTCCATGATTCTGTAGTCCAGATGGCCCATGGCTGGCAGCCGTAGAAAACTGGTTTCTGCTCAGCAGTTCTTCACTAATCTGGAGTGATCGAGCCAGCGGTACTTTAAGAGATGTGGAGTGGCCATAACCTTCCCTGGTTCCATCCTGCAAGCTTCTTGGAGGTACCCCATCACCACTCTGTAGTCCCTCCGGATGGTGCTGGCTGGGTCTCCCAGGTCGCCTAATTGGATGGAAGGAAACTGATGTGAGCAGGACTTGCACAGGTAGGGAGGGATGGGTGAGGGGGCCACTCCTTTATTAGAAGGCCTTGCTTGGGTAACATCACTTTTTGTGTTATTTATTTTTCTCTAAATTTTTAAATATTTTTTTATTTTACTTTTTTTTTTATTTATTTAAAGTCTCAGCATCAGTCAGTTTTAAAACTTGTTCGCAAAAAAAGAGAAGCTTTTTGGGCAAAGAAAAATGAAACCTGTTGGCTGGTCTCTGGTTGGGTTCACAAATTCTCGGAGTAGAAAAGACTTCGCGCAAGTGTCTGAAAATAGCACCTTAATTACAAAGTAGTAATCAATCGCCATAGATCTACACACAACTGTGTTACTGGTGTGACGTTACCACTAAACAAGTACAGTAATAAAAGAGTAAGCCAAAGTGCAACATATTCAACATGCAAATATGACTGCCACCTGCAGTATCTACACATAGGTGGAAAACCTTGGATGATGTTAGCTTACATCATATTGAAGGACTGCTGCTCAGGATGGAAAAAAAATAAATAACGCTTAGCAGGCCTCAAGGTATTTGCTTAACTTTCATTAAGCACCAAATATGAAAGCACTGCATTAACTAAACTTACCAAATTGCTCTCTTAACTAATTGCATGTATACACATCCCTGATTCTCATTTGATACATAGCATGGCTAGGAAAAAAAAAAAAAAAAGATCCAAGTTCCAACTGTCATCCAGATCAAGGGTTAATATAGCAGAAGAAGCTGTATGTACTTTTAATCATTTTCCTTTCGTCACAAGTGTTCTTTCTATGACACAAAGTACTACTACTGCAGACAAACACGTGTATTCTAATATTTTGCTTGCTTAGCCCCCTGTAGTAACTAAGTCACACTAGTTTCAAAATCCACCTCCAAACTTTTCCATGGTCAACATACAGATTAACGAGGAGACTAGAAAGCAACTCTATTTTAATGCTCTGGGACACTATATTGGTGTAAAGCCCTCTAGCTAAGTCAGCCTTATTTAAGGACAGGATACGACATTCTTCTTTTTAACATCACATTGGGATTGAAAAACAAGTCTTTAGAGAAAAGGCATCCACTGAAAGGACCTGGCATGTAACATAGACGGTGCTCAACACAGATGTTGCTAACTCCAGGATGCAATAGGTCATAGCTGAAGTAGGTAAACAAGAGTCAAAGATTCAGAACAAAATCCAGAGAAATGAATGAAAGTTTGCTATTCTGGAGAAGTCTGCCAAGCAATGTGCATTCTCTGCCCCCTTCTACAGCATGTATCAGCATCAGAATGCACACCAGTGATTCTATGCCTAAATAAAGCTCATCCTGGCAGCTACCTAGGACAGAGGGTCACAGCTGGCTTCATTGATGCTGAACAGGCTGCAGTCACCCTTGTTTGCCACACACCTGTACACGTAATCACAAGTGCCAGAATGCCGCATCCTCTGTGGACCCGCAGCACTGGTCAGGACGGTGCCAGGTGCTGGCCCCGTCATCCCTGCGTGTTGGACTTCGGCCCTCGCTTCACACACAAACAAGGGAACAAACAATACACAGCCTCCGTGGCTTCTGCTGCCTTCCTAGGAAAAGGAAGGCTGGAAATAACCTGTTCAGAACTGGAAGAGAAGCGCTGCTGGGGAAGGTTTATGCTAAAGAATTGTGGAAAAGTATTACGTATTTAAACAAGGATTGAAGTGTTTTATTAATAGAAGGACTAAATGGAAAAAAGGAATCTTGAAGGGAGAAATCTGAGATACTAATATTTTTCCAAAGAGAAATGCAGAAGTTACATCAGTTGTTAGCAGTACGTGGGACTGGTGGTGGTGGTGGGTTGTTAGTTTAAAATTTCTATTTTTTCCAAAGTCTATTGAAAAGCTAAACCCAGCAATTGAATGGCAGTTTAAATCATACACTGTTTCTGCACTTCGCTAAAGAAATTACTTGGTCACGGCAGCTTCAGGAAAAAATTCTCCCATCAACACCCAAAATCCCTCTTACTCCCAGTCAGCCTTTTCAAAACCATTAACTCAATCCCAGCTAAGAGTAAAGGCTTTCTAAATGTATCCAAACGGTGACTATTAGAAATATGAAACTTTGTTGATATAACATTCTTTCACGCCTTGAACTAATTAAGGCAAGACTAGGACACCACATTTTAAAAGAACTCCTTCAGTGCTACAGTACAATCACAAATCCAGAAAGCCATATTTAAAGTTTCCTGAACTACCGGACTCCCCTCCTCCCCTTTTCTTTTTTTAAGTTGTGTTTTACGCTATGAAATATTAACGAAGAACACGCAGTGACTTGAATCTAATTCAGTTTGGTTCATCGCCCAAATTATTACTGCCACTAAAATAAACTTTTCTGTTAACTAACTTTCCCCTAAGTGAAATGAAATGTAAGTTATATTGCAAAGCCTCTAAGATTCTTCATACATTTCACTGAACTTGCATTTCCACAGACATCGCGTATCACTGAACCCAAGAAGCAGGTAATGGAAATATCTTTTGCTAAGTACGAAATTGGCCAAAATAACAGATATTAGAGTTCTTAACTGCCAGTTAAACCTGTCTCAGTTTGCAACAACTCTTATTTGGCAGGTGGGATGAAGGTATTTACCAAAGATATAAGTTGAAAAACACATTACTCCAAAGGGTTAACACCAAAACTAAGTTAAAATTAACAGGAGGTAAGCACACTTTTTTAGTTAAAAAAAAACAGTTTTAAAAGGTCATAGTAAGTTGCTTTCTCTTACCCATTTCCTGGAGTACTGGAGCACCCTGGAGAATGACTCAGAGAGGTGCTGCCGGCACAAGGACTCTTCTTAGTGGATAAATCAAGCACACCGTCTGTAGAGACAAAAGAATGACTTCAGCGTTTGAAGAAACAAGATCAGCCACGTTGTCCCTTAACAAAACAAAGCTTTTGAGCTAAAGTCATATTTAGCGCACGGCATTTTTTGTTTTATTTTATTTTTAAACAAACTAAGGCTTGGATTTGTTTGCAGTTTGGCTTACAAGTGACTTCAACATCGCCCTCAGAAGTCACAACAAAATTTGGCAAAATTAAAAGTGCATCTGTTACCAGAAAATGAAAGATGACCTACAAATGACAGTTCAGGATACAACACAGCCTATCGCGTAACTAGCCCTCAGCGATCCAAAAACGAGACATTCAAGTTTCTGAAATTTGGGGGGTTTTAAGCCAGTATTTGGATTTATTTATTTTTTTAAATCCAAATCTCTGTAGGAAAACAGGTTGAGAATTTCACATTGGAAACTCACTTTCAAATAAACACATGCCCTCATAAATTTGAGACTCCTCCTCACCTGGCAGCTAGCTTTATCCTTTTTTCCATGTCTCTGATGAGTCCCTACTGGCAGAGCTGCTGCCTTTCCCCTCTCTGTTGTGCCATTTGACTCTCCTTCTTCCATATAGAGATTTGTTTTTCCTGCTAGACTGCTTCTTCCATTCTCACTAATGGTACTTCCTCACGCTCACCCGTGCTCCTCTGCAAGCCCTTACGTAAACTATGCATTTCTAGGCAACAGAAAAGGGAACGCTTTTTGCTAGAAAAGCCTTGCTCCCACTGCACCGAAATAGCTTGAAATTCTGGTCATTTTGGGAAGGACAACATCGCGACAGAAGCAGCACAGCCATCCGAAGTTCCTGGAAACTTCGAAAGAAGGAATTTATGAGGCAAAGATAAATGAAACCTGCTGGCAAGGTAAACTAGAGACATTTCAGAGCTCCTCGCTCATTCCATCTACTCAAGTAAATACCACCCAACACAAGAACAATGCAAGATGGCTTTCAGATTGCTTAAAGTTCTCATCTGACATATGGAGAAAAAACACGATAAACAGTGAACTAGAATTAACTTATGGAAAGCTGTTCCACCCACTGCATTTGGGAACACACCATAACCCAAACTTAAGCAAGCAGACAATTCAAGTTTCCTTTTGAACAACACTTATGCCGCCACAAGATACGGAGGCTGGATCAAGTAGCACCTCCTTTTCAAGGGGTTATACTAAAGAGCACAGATGGCTGCCAAAGGCACTTGCACCCTCGCTTCCTCCATCAGAAGGGTCATTACGACCTCAAGTCTCCAAGGGCAAGTAGGGCCAGTCTTATAGGCCACGGAGAAGTTTACAACTAGCTGGGTTCCCCACAACTCGCTAGAACAGAAATATAACAAAAAGCACCACCAGCATCTTTCCTGACAGCCTCTTAAATCTCTCATTAACAAGTTTGGCAATACCTCTTCCCAATTACATTAAATGTAAATTGGAAAAAAAATAATTACATCAGCAAACAGATTACTGTACAAGTTAATATGCACATGTTCTAATTCCATAACAAGTGTTATGAACATGATAAATTATCTCACAGCTTTTTCATCATATAGTAGCTAAAGAACATGTACATGCTTTCTTCTTCACCAAACAATCCTCTAATTAAAAGAAAACTCCACAAAAAATACAGAGCCAGCAAAACTTTCTCCCTCTTTCAGTGAAAAGCTTCACAATGAGAGCAGATTAACATTTATAAACATATAGGCAAAAGACACCCATGAAATACACTTATAATAAAATTAGCTAGAAACAAATGCCTATCAGCTAAATGTGCAAGTCCTTTACTTCAAGACAGACACCACATAACCTTTCACTGCAGTTTGGTAACTGAAGTGTGGTGACAACTTTCAATAAGTGCTGTAACTGCAGTAAGTGTCCAGATGCTGAAGCTGCACATTGCTGGACACACAAAATTAACTTTTTTACAAAAGGCTTCATAAATGCAAGTTCCAAGAATAAAGGGATACCTACAATTCTCTACCAGCTAGCAAAAGAGTTTTGTTTTCAAAGGCACCTTTTCTACTTGAGGATGGAGAGCCTACTTTGTATTTGACAGAATGATTTCAGCACTAACATATTTCTAAGGAAGGATTAAAATTAACCCCTTTACCCTATCAGTAGGATAGGCTTATCATAACCTCTATTCAACAGTTTCAGAAAGAAAAAGAAAAAAAAATCACCACTCACATACTAAAATCAGCCACAGAATTTGCTTGTTAAAAAACATTTTTGATGGAAAGCAAGGTTTTCAAATTAAAACAAGCTCTGCAACACTGTTAACAAGTTATTCAATCTGTGCTCTGCAGAACAAATCTATTTTTAAGGTAGAAGAGAGACATTTCTTCCAAATGCATAAACCTGGAAGTTTTGTGCAGTTCATGGGTATCATTTTTACAGCTTTCACAAAGCAATTTCTCACAGACTTTTAGAAGATAGTGTTTTCACACTATGACCAGAAAGAAAATCAGTCCTTCAGGCTGTGTACTGATCTTCAGAAAGGAGACAACATTATGGTTTTCACAACCACGTGAACTTGTCCTATCCACCAGCGTATAGTCTATTTTGGCAGACTGTTTCTTGCAGCTCCCAGCAGGAACCGCACGCTTGTCCCCAGAATTTGGAGCACGTCCATCCCCTTTGCCCTTCTTCAGAAAAATCACTCATTTCTATGGGCCTACACTCTTTCAAAAAGTCTCAGCTCTCCCAGTCACATCTAGCTAGTCATTCTTTTATTGTAAAAACATCTACCGCTTTTCCACTTTACTTATTATGTAAAAGTGCAAACTTCTACTTGTCTGGTTTTGCAACAAGAACGCCATGAACGGATTGCCGCAGGATGCAAGACACTGATAAGAGTCCTACCTTGTTCACTAGGTTCTGACTGAGACTTTCTGACAGTAAGGTCCAGAGGTGAGTCTTGGTCAGCCATGAGAAGTTTGCTGAGCACAGGGTTCTGAGCAGTTGCAGCCGTGGGAGAGGAGGCGACCAGAGATGCTTTCAGCAGGCTTTGGTTCTTTGTGCTATTGGGCTGGCTGGAGTCCTGAGTAGAGCTATTTTTTGAGGTATATTCAGCAGCAAACTGTCGGATCATTCGCTGCATGATCTCACGGGCCACTAGGGGAATATTGGGGTCAGAGACCCTAGGACTGTCTGTAAATATTAGAGATTTTTTTTAAGGAAGCACTTTAAGTAAAACAGCTTTTATATTAAGTCATTGTTTATTAAAAAAAAATCTAGGAAAAAAGAGAAAGCCAAAGATAAAATAGTTTCTGTAGAAAATGTACTTTAGTCTTAGAATACCTGAACAAGAACCATTGCTGATTCTGGTATAACCTTCCCAAAATAACAGTTTCCTAAGAGAAACATGCAACCTCATCTTTTATTTTAAAATATAGTTATATTTGACCAGACCTTTAAGAGGCGTGGAAATGGAAAGCAGAGCAGACTCATGAAGAAAAAGTACCAAGTAACAAAGCTCATTCCAAAAAAAATTGAACAGGTCATTCAGTGGAAGAATTGAGTAACTTACCTGCAGCTACAGAAGGGGAGAAGGGGGAATAGAGTTGCAGCAGTCCCCTACAAACTTACTGGGAAACAAAGCCTTATGGTTCTGATTCTTCAAAATAATTAATATGAAGATCAAACGTTCAAGTGTCTTCCATCCCACTCTATTTATTCCTTTTGACATTTCTATCATTATAATCAATGCAGCACTAGGTATTACCCAAAGAGCTTTCACATATTCAAAAAAGCAAGATGTGTCACGTGAAAAGTAATTCTATTTCTAGAAGAGTTGCTAAATCTAATACTAAGAAATGTGAAACAGAACAGATAGATGTTCCTATTTATTTATATGAAATAGTGCATAAATACAAAGGTACTTAAGGCTGTGGGCAACCCAAAAATATACTGGCAAAACCCACTATTTCAGGTCAGTAGTAATTTGTGATGTCAAAGCAAATCTGTAACTCTTAAATCACAGAAGCTAAGTCTTCACCTCAAGTACTGCTTGTGTTCTCTGGCCAAATCAGGTTAAAAAAAAAAAAAAATCACAACAAAAAAGACCCCAACAACTGCGGAAATGGCTCAAAAGGTTTGATTTTCTATTTCTGAAGAAACATTCAGAGAAAATTGTGCAGTAGAAAACCAAACAAATCTTTAAAAGCAGCTCTCAAAACAGAACAATAGTAAAAGGTTTACTTCCTCTTTAAAAAAAATTGCCCAAGTTGAAAGGTAATCTATTGAGATTGAACTGTTAGAAGCATTAGCGAAATCTTCTGTGGGACATTTCAGCATTAGATTTGCCTTTTACCACCATTTTTGACAAACATGCATCAAACCAACAAACCAGCTTTAAAGCATCTGTAAAGGGTGACTGACACGAAGGTTTGAGCATGAAGTTGCCCGCAAACTAGAGAGCGGCAGTAAGCAGCTACTGTGTTTCCTGATGAAAAACCATACTGAGCTTTAAATACTTAATCAAGCCCAAATTCCTTCCTGTTAAGTACAGCTTTCTAAATATAAGACCTTAAGCAGCCAACAGATATATTCTTACAGGCATATAGTAGCTGTAAAGTTCTGAGTGGTTTATGTAAATATCTAATCATTTTCTTGTGAAATCTACATATTGTTTTATTCTTGCTAAGGACAAGACACTAGAATTTTAAGAAATCACCAAGGGATGACCCAAACTTAAATTCAGGTATGTTTATATCCTCACTTTCTTCCCAAACAGTCCACAAGGACACAAGCCGGGAGAAGCATGGAGGCGTTTTTCATTATGGTGACATTTCCTCCATTTTCTAAGCTCTCAACTATAACCTGCTGAAGGACAGAAGAAAGGCTCCACGAAAGCCCAGAGGGACACAAACTGATGGCATGATCACACTGATGCCAACAATTTGACACATGCTTGTAGTGTGTGCAAGTGGGGCTGGCAGGAATGCGGAGCTCCATGGCACCTATATTTTATGAAGAATCATGCCTTTACTGTGAACCCATGTTCATAGGTACAATTCAGCTTAGAGATTAACATATTTCCAAATTCAGGGAGAAATTATTGTATATGCCTACTGCCATGCATCTTTGTAATCTGCAACTTCAAAGAATCAGTACAGAGTGACTCCTGAGAATTTTCTAGTGCTGCTCAAGATAAACTCTCTAATTCAGGACACAAAACTCAATTTTCAAGCAGAAGGGTAGTTACCTAGCACATTAAAGGCTTCTTGCTTAATGTAAAGCCTGAATGCTAAGCATGAAAGCTGTTCAAAAGCAAGTGCACAATAGTTGCTGGTGCCTCTGCAGCATCACTTGAAATCAACTAGATGTTTATTTTGATCCCAAGTATTTTTGAGAGAAAAAGAACCAAACCAAAAACACACAACAAACAAAGAAAGCCCCAAAACCTGAAATTAACTAAACCAAAAATTCTTAACACAGCAAATATTTATCAGCTATAAGTAGTCTCAAGCCATACCTCTGAGCTTTAAAACCTTAACAGCTTTTGTGTATTTTATCTGTACTGAAGTTTTAGAAGGGCAGTATCAAACAAAAAAGGGACGATTTCATTAAATCCTGCCACAAGGTAGAGGTAATGGGCAACTCGGCACTACCACTCTGCTTCCACTGGAAAGTATGAATGTTTGGAAGAAGCATTACTGAGTCAAGAGAGCAAGTGCTAAGATGAACGGACAGTAAAGCTGTTCAGAAAGTTTGCTGATCCTGCTAATTACCTACGTATGGTAAGTGCATGGGTGCATGTCCTTGACATGCAACAGGCACCTGTTCACGCATCTGCCTTTTCTCTGATCTGCCTGGGCTATAAAACACCAGTCTCAAATGTTACTGGCACTGAGGATGGAAAGGAAAAAAGAACCAGTCGCTGGCACGAAATCAGGAGAGCCAAGCATCTCTGAGCAACGTAGGAGCGTCAGAGTTCTGCTGTTCTTTGTGTCCTCTTTGGTATGACAGTGCCTGGGGAGCTTATGGCAGTGGCATGAGTTAAAATAACCTTTCAAGCAATCTAAATACAGCCAAGCTTGACAATGATCTGCATCAAGGATTCAGAACTGACTTCCTGCCAGGCTCCTTCCCCTCCCCTGTTACTCTTGCACCAAGCACACCTCTGCCAGAGGAAGGAAAGCAAGAGTGTTCTAAAAACATTCTCAAACATTCTTAGACACCTGAAGTGATTTCGTTATCTTTTTCCTGTGTATCTGATCACAGACAGAGCATTCGACCCCTCATTAGCACACTGCAGTATCTGCCAATACTTCTGCGACAATTAGGGAAGAATGCATTTCTAATAAGACATGCAAGCAGGTCATACATAAAAATATAAGCTCAATGTTGAGGGGATGAACTCTTTAATAAACAATTTGGAAGTGATGGAACTGAATTGTTTTTCCCCTAATCAGGAAAGCAATATGGAAAAAAAAGTATGTTTTCCTCTAGGTTTTTGTTTTCTTAAGTCCTTTCTGGATTTAAAGAGAGGTGGGATAAATCTAAGAGCAAAAGGAAATCTTAACATTAAAAGAAAAAAAAACCACAACAAACAAAAACCACTGAAAAGGAAGACTTGGAATAGAAGCATTACCTGTACTATCGGTAGTAATGCAAGAACTATCCTCCCTACCATCCTACATGGTCATATACTTTATGCAATGCATCATAATGTATAGTTTGTATTTATTCATTTGAGTCATAAAAGAAAGGCTAAGATATTGTTATCTACTTAAAACACCTTTAAATATTTTGGTCACTGGGAGGAAGGGTTGAGGACCGGCTACAGCAATTTCTAATTTGTTAAAGTGAAGCCTCGCATTGTCCCCCAGCAGACAGGTTGGAATTACTGATTTGGCAGATTTTCTCACACATGGGTTAGACTGATAAGTACAACGTACTTTCATTCAGGATGCGTTTGGAAGCAACCTCTGGATTCCCATTTCTCAGATTGGTAGAAAACAGTGAAATGAGTTTTGTGTCTTCCTAAGAGCACAGTTTAACTGACATAACTCTCCAGAAGAGATTTACAGGATTTGCTAGCATTGAGCTACTGTTATTGTTCTCAGCATATTCTACAGTACTGATTTTCCAATTCTTTTGCTGATCACGTTTTGAATTCCCCGTATATTCCCCCTAGCACTATACCAACAATATTTTATACTGTGGATTGCTGGGGGTGGGGTAGGTAATCACTACAGACCACAGTGAGAAGACTGCTGACCTTTAAAAAAAACTGCATTAGTACAGATCCCATTAAAAATTAAAAAAAAATATAATAATATACATATATATACACACCCATCACTACTTGCCCTTCCTTAACCAAACAGCCCACTCATCTAAACATGGGCTTCAGGGGAGCAGTTCTGCTGGGTAAGAACTGAGTTGTTCCTCCAAGCGTGCAAAACACCAGTGTTCTCATGGAGAGATTTGTTTTAGAGTTAAACGCGTTATACTCTCTTCCTCTGTCCCAAGCCCACGCTGTTGTATTCCTACGTTATTTGAGGGTCAATTTTTACTCCTCATAAAGATGACAACTGAAAAATACTGAACATACAACGACAACTTGAACGTCAGATCTTTGGTACCTGTATTGCATGCAAAAAGGCCAACAACAGAGACCATTTCCCCCCCAATTAAAACCAACCTTTTCTGTAAAAGACTGCATTGAGGAACTCTTCCGCTTGCCTTTCAAAACGAATGATTTTTGCTTGCTCTTGTCTAAGCAGAGCTTCTTGTCCAGCTTCCGAGGCTGGCTCATCCAGACTGACTAAGTGTTCCTGCAAAGATATTTAATATGTGTAAGATCTTCCTGACTCCAAAATGAATAAAGTTGCTTAGGCATTAAATATTTTACTGAATTCAAAACTTTGTTAGGTACTCAGCACAGAGTTGAATCTACTGAAATCACAACTTGATTTTTGACTGCTCCAGAACATTGTACTTTGTCCTGTTTTCTTGTAAATGCAGCAGAAGCCTGTAAGATTTGATAACATTATGGGAAATAAGTGCACACTATAAAGATGAAGATTTAGATAATTTACAACATTTGGCTGCAAATCTTGTATCTAGCACTTGTTCTTTGGCTATTGCTTTTAGTTCCACGAAATAACTGTTGAAGGCAAAACACAGAAAGTTCTCCTTACTCTACACAACATTCATGCAAACTGAGCAATAAACGACCAAGCATTCGCAACAAACACATCCTTCTGTGACAAGGCTCAGTAGGAGCTACTTTTAAGTGAAATAAACTTAACTGCTTACAACACCCGCAATGAATTAAAACTCGCTCTGTCTCTTACAGTTGGAAGCAACTGAGTTATCTCAAGAATATTTCAAAATAAGTTTTTTAGCTAAGATAATTAAATTGTGTGAGACACCAGGATAAATCACTCATTTTAAATACAACTCAAGAAACTAGAACACAAGGGTTATAAAAACATGAACTNCTTCTCTTACTTCTTTCAGTTTAATGCCTTGCTCCTGCTTAGGAGAACAATCTCTTCCCTGGCCCTCTCCCTCCACTTTCATTTTAAGCCATATTAAAGTTACCTGTATTTACCTACTGCCGGAACGCGTACACAACCACTCTTTGGGCTGAGGGAGTGTTTTGTTTTGTTAACCTTTACAAAGTATCAGTTACCATAACATCTAGGCTACATCTCGTTATTTGGCCTCTACCGTACAAGTTGATTTCAGGTTCATATTCTCACAGGACTAGAAGGGAAGGAAAGAACTGCCAATTCATTTCTAAATCACAATACATGAAAAGAAGTTGTCACTCTTAAGTTGGTGCCGCCTCAACTTCCAAGAGGTTTAATGAAGCAAGGTTACATAACCAGCCCATAGTAAATTAACGAACACAGCAGTCACATGAACTACGAGCAAAGGGTAATAATAGGAAATGCTGTGGACTCTGGCCTGAAAAACATGGGCTCTCGCCACCTATTCGTAATTCAACAGCTTCCAAAAGTTCCCTATCAAAAGTAAGGGGAGATACTATCTCAGACAGGGTATGGAGACAAAGCAGTACTTTATGCTAAATCAAACGGCGAGGAGCGTGCAACGACAGAGGTGACAGGTGAGTAACACGCACACATTTGCTGTGAAGGTAAGAGTCTGCAGAAGTAAAGACCTCACAAAGGCTGAGGTCTCACTGACGCTTTTTTCCACACCAAAGAGATTCCAGGCTTGCTCTCAACCCTGTTGGCTATCGTAGAAAAGATGAGGGCTTTTGAAATAGTCTTAAAGAATATGAATTTGAACTGACGGGTAAACTATAATGAAAGCGTTCACCTCTGTGCCAGGTAGCCCTGTACCAGTAAGCAGTAGTGGTGCTCCCGCGGCTCACTGGCGTTTTATGAACACAACGAAAATGCAGTTGTACTTTTCTGACACTTCTGTCAAGTATCTGTACAGGATTTCACAATAAAAATATTTGTGGAGAATAAGCCAAATACGTTTATATGAGTTCCTCTTCAGGTGAGACTTCATAGAACATACCTGCGTCTTCTTTCTGAAACTCTTTTCTGCATCTGGCAAAGTTGAATGCAGGATCTGTCCTAGCTATTGACAGCCATTCTGAGTCAAGCTCCATTATCTTTTAGGCATTATCAGGATAATTGGAAACTTAGCTTATGGGTTTGTGCAAAAAGCAAACATTTGTGCAAATTAACTAATAACAGAAGTAATCTAGACATACCAAAGTGTTGAAACAATCACTGGAATATCTAAGCATTTACAGACAAACTGCTTCAAGTTTTATTTTAAAAGGAATCTCCGCAAACTGATGCACAGAGATTTGGCTGGATAAGATCCATTAGAGTTAATTAGCATCTTCTAGCTAAAGTCCCACAAGTCATTGCAAAAAACTTTCCTTTAATTCAAAAGACCATTCAGAATTGAAGGAAACATTACCCCTTCAACCTGATCTGATATTCTGCCCTGCGACAGACTATAGCTCAGGAAGAAGCCTAAAATAAAAATAACCCTTCACCAACACAGCGCATTTCAAATCTTCCTAGTACTTTTTGTAACTAAGACAATACATAGTAAGTACCAGCCTAGCAACACGGTGAAAAAAGAGCTCGGTGGCAGCATGCCTCACCATAAACAAGTGTACTTTACATTATTCATATGAAGGTAATGTATAAAGAGTACAATTTAAATGACCTGAGCTAACTAAAGCTACACATTTTCTACATAGAGAAGGAACGAAGAAAAAGGGATCAGCCATAAAAAAAAACCCTCGTAAGTGGCTTACACTGGTGAATGGCTGAATAAAGGATCATCTGATCTGCGTTCAGGAGAAGAGGGGAATAGCAAGGCAATGGCAGTGCTAAATTCTTACCCCTCAAACTAAGGAGCGTGAGTCCCTTTACACGTACGTTTTTCATCTACATCCATGCTAAAGCTCCAAAATGCCAAGAAATACAGTTATATAAAAGAGTCAGATTTAACCTTGCACGCAGAAAAAAAATCTTCAGCTATTTTCCAGCATCTGCAGTACAGCACTGACTACACGAGACAAAATATACTGGAGAGATTTCCGCTTATTGCATTTTTTATTGTTTTCTCATCAACTGTGTCACAATTCCAGCCGTCTTTGCAGCTGGCTCACCTCTAGAAGGAAACTAAATATTTGGTTGTGACTGCTATTTAAACTCAGCTTCCAAAAGCAGGGATTTTGTTTCTTTTGGGGGGTGTATTTGGTTGGCTGGTTTGGTGTTTGGTTTTGTTGTTTTTTTTGTGGTTTATTTGTTTTGGGTTTGGTTTTTTATGATGCTTATAATGTCCACAATTTCTTCCCAACAACCATTATTTGGATCCACTATCTTCAGTCTTATCCTCTCACTCTACAGTCCCAAATCACATCAAAGTTTTCAGTATCAACATGCAGGTAGTAGTAAGAAAAATCTATTAATATTTAGATAGCTCAGTCATTGCTTACAAATACCTTAGGAAAAATGCAACCAGTTACTTTTACATATTATTTATAACACACCATTCATTCTATTCTCTTTGCATTTCTCTTCAGAACCACACCCAGAGCAGCCCTGGAATCCCATGAGTGAACATGCAGTACCACTATTTTGAACAATGCTACTTGGGGAAAAGATCCCTGGAATGGTTTGCACATTCTCCCAAAGGGCTAAAGCTCTCTTTGCACATTAAGAGATAGAGCATAACTATATAATTAAGTCCAAGAGCCTTAGAAATACAGAGCCCTGCTTTTCCAAACGCAAGGTCAGTGCGTGACCTTGAGAGACCACCTAATCCTGGACAGCCCGGCCTCGTCAGCACTAGTGCTGGATCCTCATTGAGGCTCTCCTTGTAGGAAACGATGATACAGCAATTCTAAATGCTAAACTGCTGGCGTGAAGAGAAAGGTATGATGCAGGCTGGTTTTGTACAGATATGGTGACAGAAGCTTCGTGTTTAAGCCACAGGCTGCACACAGATGGAGCGGGAAGCGCCCACAAGCTAGAACAGCGCAAGATAATTCCTATCCATCTTGATGGAAAAAACGGAGGGAGGCTTCCCGCAGACCAGCCGTGGCTGAGCAGCCAACCCAAGGACCTGAGGGATACAATCCAGTCTCCCACCCCACGGCAAGATCAGGAACAGTGAGAAAGGAATGTTTCAGCACCCCTAGGTTGTCTGCTCCAACACTACATTTTTCTTAAGACTGTACCACCTTTTTTAACTCTTAGCCAGGACAAAGGAGAATAATCTACTGTTTCCTGTAGACAAGCGTTAAGGGCACCAGATAATTCCCAATTCTGAATATTCCCTCTAAAGCATCTAGAACTGTTCCCAGCTTGTAATCAACTAAAAATTCGGATAGATTAATTAGTTTTAAGATGTCCCTCACTTAGTGAGCATACATACTTTTATAGTAAGAAACAGTATTATTTCCTTATTAAGATGACTGATGTCAGATTTATCAAGTTCAAAACAAATTTAACTTGACTGATCTATAGCCACTGAATATCATTTATTACCTATAGTAGGGGGAGAGAAAAACAAAATCAGTGGAAATACAATATGCTTATATACACTTTTATGCACAAGCAAAACTGTAATCCCACACTACTACTAAACACAGCTGGGGATTATCACAAACAGCCTCTTCAGGTTGTAGCCTCCATATTAAATTATTTTAAAACTACTCAATACAAAATTGACAGTCTAAATACTTGAGGTTTTTTTAAGTGATGAAATCCATTAAAAATGTTTTAGAGCATCTTCCAGCACACTTAGGACCTCTGTACACAGTTTAAACATATTCTAAAGCCATCAAAAATCGTAAGATTTCTGCAACTTCAATTCATTTTCAGATATTTCCTTTGCCATCTTCAATTATTCTATGAGTTAACGCTTTAAATGATAGCGGTAGCTTCTCTTCAGAATTATCCAGACACTTACCACAGTTTACTTCGTATTCTTTATGTTCCTCCATAGTGAAAGGACAGCAGATTCAGAGGCTGTTATTGTGACTAATCACAATCAAGTAACACGATATTGCCTTTTAGATATTTGTGTAAAGCAATTACAAGATTTTAAAAACATCCAAATCACATCAGAGTAATTTTGAATTTTAAAATTACTCCATCGCGTGTTGTACCCTACCGCACTTCTTCACAACTGAAAGAAATGTTAGAGATCCTTCCTTACACTGAAGCCCAGGTATTTTATAGTACTTCGAAGACCAGACTCAACCTTCTGCCGTCAACAGGATGAAACTCCAGAATATGCTCGAGAAGTCATTTTCTCTCTTGCTATTTCTGTAGCTTAAATATAATATCTACAAAATAGTTAATGTGCTTAGGAGTATTATCCTTCTTGTTCTGCTCTCACCAACTAATGAGATTTGTCATGTGTGTTTCCCTCTTCTTTTTTAAAATACATATGAATTGCTTTATGTAGCTTTAGACAATAGTGTTTTCTTTTCCAAACGGATATACCCAACTGAATCCTCTTTAAATACTCTCTTTCCCAATTTCCCCTCTTGTTACTGGTGCTTTCTTCTGACCTTATCTATATGCATCTTTTCTAAAAAAAAAAATAAATCTCAAACCAGGCTTGAGCTCAAACTATGAGCAAACGGCAGGACAGACTACCTCATTTGATGCCAACGTTTTACATGGAGACACAGATTTCTTCTGTAATGATAGCTCTGTCCGTTTATTTAACAATTCACAATGAAAAATTAAGAACCATAATTAAAAAGAAATAAGTCAAGTACACTTAAAGCTCAATTTATCTGAATTGATACCCTTTTAGAAGGAAAAGCTTCATAAAAAAAAAAACAACAAACAAACAACAACAAAACCTCCCAAAAACCCTAACCACCCTGCAAACTATACTATCTTAAATCTTCCCTGTGAAGGACAAAGCCCATAAGGAATAGCCAATTACCACATTTGCAGATTATCGAAATGAGAACTCACTGGGTTTGGTCCCATAGAACCCGATCTTCTACTTCTCGTTACCAGCAGGCAGCTAGAGCTGCTAACTTTGTCATTTTTCATGCCCATCAATGTACGTACGCATTTCTGCGCACAGGCGCCTCTGTTAATAACCTGGTAGCAGGCAGATAATTACTTATTCTCTCTGATCGTACCGTACTGAAACAATTGTGTATTCTGCATTATAGGATGCAAGAAAAAAATTCTAATCTCTAAAAGCTTTCCATTATTGCCCAATAACCCTTTGGATTTGGGCAAGAATGTCTGGAAAGATTTTTAGCTCCCTGCTTTGTATGTATTTATTATCCCTTTCAAATGAAGACACTCAAGTCCATTTCTCTATCAAAAACTGTCTTGTATTTTGACTGCCAAAAAAATCCATGCTTTTGCTCAGTCTTTGCAAGTAGAACTGCTTCTACAAATAAATTAATCTTTTCAGAATACTTCAGCAGATGGTTCTCCATCCTTTGAAGAATGCATGTAATTGAATCTGATTGCTTGTAAAAGCAAGAACCAACATTGCTGAAATGGGTGGGAGAGCAAGCGTAGTTTCCCCACACCCCACACACCCCCCCTTAAACAGCTCTGCCAATAAAACTAATCTTGGCCTCCAGGTCTCATGCTGCAGTCCAGAACTGAATTCTCCATAAGCACAAATACTGGTCTCCTAAGTTACAGGTAATTCTTAAGGGCAAATGAAATTCAGAAAAAAATCCTGAAGAGTTTTATTGGTTTTGAACAGGTCAGACCAGGTACCTACATGTCACTCAAACGTGAAAAATCAAGTACGCTGATGAATTATTGCACTAATCTGAAAGGGGGTATTGGTAGAGATGTACTCACTGGAAAAAAAAAAAGGCCACCCACAGCCACACACTTTTGTAATATGTGGTTTGTGGTTACCTTGCTCTCAGCTACAACATCAATTACACGTCTTTTAATTCTGTAACTCACCAGTATACAAGCACAAAGCCATATCATCTCATCCTGCCCAGTTCTTTTCCTAAAAAGGTAAGAGGATGCACATCAACAATAAAAAAAAACAAAACAAAGCAGAATAGAGGATGTGGCACAAAAAGCACAATTGCTACTACTTTTTGTTGTACAGGAACAGACAAGTTTTAGCAGTTACAGAAGACTGAGCCTGCAACTCCCTAAAAAGAAGGGGAATTAAAGACATCACTACAGATGTTGAATGGAAGAAATTTCAAACAAACCAGTACCATTTCTAGTTTAGTTCAGTCCATCAGTTGAAGACTGTCCATCATTTGGCCAAACACCAAATGAAGTTAGAAACTTTCTGGTAACAATTAAGTCATGATGCTTTAATTCAAATTACGATTTTGTTAAATCCATACTATTTGAAGGCTCCCATAAGAGCCATATTTAATTCTATATTGCAAGCTAATGACATCAGCAACCGTCAGCAGCGCAGCAGTTCGGCATACTCACAGAGGAAAGGAAGCAATCCCACACTGCTGTCTCTCTCATCTGACATACAAGAACTCACTAGGTCTACAAGGAGCCATATTCTTCCCTCAAAAACAAAACAAGCAAACAAAAAATCCCAAAACCAATAGAACAAAACGCTTAAAACCATCCTACATACTCCAATGCCTGAGGAGCACCAGCAGCATTAGCAGAGAAGTCAGAAGTCTGGTCTGAATGGACTAGTTCACCCTTCTTCCCTCAGCTAGTGATCCCTGGCCACGCAGCAAACACACATGTACAACACTCTCTTTGCTGTTCCTGTTTATCAGTCAGCTATAAGAAAAATGGTTTAAACAGGTATTTTTGGCTACTGAAATGTGAAGTGACAGAAATTGCTTAGGTTTTATTTATAAAAAATTACTCTACCCAAACCCTCAGTAGAACTTAAAACCTCCTTCTCCTTCACCTACCGCCTTTGCCTAGCGATGTTTGCGTGCCCCTGCTGCGCTCTGTGTCAATCTGTACACAATCCTAAAATCTCCTTAGAACCTTGATGTCAAAACACCACGGAGCACACCAGATGTGACCACATCTGCATCTTTTCTTTCGCCCATTTAAAAGCCAACACACAGTAAAATGGGAAACCATGTGAGGAACCTTAACATAAATGATAACTACCACAAGCATAAGGAATACATCATCAGTTTTTCAGTATACTCACAATTATGGGCTACACTTTACTATATGAAACTAGAAAGAAAAGTCTAGCAAAGTACATGAAAATATAGTGATATCTCAACTTCTGACTAAAGGTTGTGTAGAAGCTTGAAAATGGTAAGACCACCATGCCTAATCAGCACACTATACGGTGGACATTCATGTCCTTCATTTTTGTCTTCACCTAACAATCACCAATTTTCAGGAGCACTATTTTAGTTACTATGGACTTACGAGGATGATTGAGATGTAAACCGTTTGTGGGTTTTTTGTTTGTTTTTTTTTTAAGATCTACCCATATACCACTAGATTCTATCAGATTACAATCAGTCTCTGACTGCACCACAAAATTAATTTCTGAATCAATTCCACAGCTTAACTAGAACTGTGCTAAACACTGAATTTTGGCTTTTATGAGATGACGTAAGTCAAACAAGACAGAACTCCTTACAGCACAAGCATACATAAGGCTTACCTGCTGTCAGTCTCAACGAAACAAAGTCTTATGCCTTATATCTGTTCTAAATGCAAGCATTCCTAACCCTCCTCCCCACGCCCTAACAAAAACTGTAACACAAAACAAAGCATAAACTGGCGACAGGGCAAGTGCCAATGTCAGCAAGGTACTTCCTTTATGAATGAACCATGCAGCCACACACGTTAGCTGCCGCAGAGGAAAGGGTGCTTTTGTTTCATTCCTAAATAGATAGAGATCCACTCTGCATGTTATTTTACATTGTGCAGGAAGTAGTAGTTGTTAAGAGTTCCAGCAAATGACGTTTTGCCAAGACGGATGAGCCTTCCTTCCCATGCTATAGAACAATCATTATTTCAACACATGGGCTCAGCAATCACGTATAGCACTGCAGCTTTTGTTTCATGTATAGCTATAATCTCATCAAGAAAACAAACTGCAAGTTTATTATGTTGGCAAAGCTGACTTGTCCACGTTTAGGCTCTGACTTGGTTATAAACAAGCAGAGTGCAAAATCTACCATTCATATGAGCCCTTTAATAAAAAGATACGGCCCACAGGGAAGGAGATTCCAAGACACAGAACAAAACTCTTGGTTGTTAAAACAGACCATATTTCCATACCGTAGATAAGCCCAGTGTCTGACTCTAGTAAACATGCACAAGTCCAAGTCTGGCTCCCTTGGGAAGGGTTACATGATCCCAACAAGATCTCTTATACAGAACTCGAAAAAACACCCCAAAACAAACAAGACCCACCAAACAGAAAGAGTCACTACACAGGGGGGAAAAAAAAAAAGAAGTATCTGCATCACATACTGCAAAGAAAAAGTTGCAGAGAAGCAAGTCTGCTCATTAACTCGTATTATTTTAATTCAGAAAGCCTTTTTCCAAAGGAGAGGAAAGGGGTAGGAGGTTGCAGATTTTCTATGTTCAGTTAACTAGGAGCAGCAAACTCCCTCCCTTTGTCCCTCCCCTACAACTACTAGCTTCACACATCTGCATTGTTACCTTCACTTTTTCTCTTCTCAGGCAGCAGAAAAGACAATTTTCATCAAAAGACCAATCAGAAACACCTTCAGGCTCACAGTCTGTAAATCAGAGGAATAGCAAATTACTTCATATTCATAAACCACGACACAACTGGAGCCAAAAGAGAAATGCCGAATTAAATACCTGTTTCACAACATTCTTGCCTGCATTCTGAGGATGCAGGCTTCATTTCGGCCATTTTTCTAAACCCCCAGATTACCAAACCGTATACATTTTATCTATACACAACAAATCTGTTTTTCCGAGCACTGCCAAATACACTCCCAGCTACATAAAGATGAACGCACACTCATTAGTAATTTTAGCCAATATGAAACTAACTGTGAGCACTGCCTGGGGGAGGGGGAAAAAAGCACAAATCACCACGGTAACACACATTTTCTAGAGGCAGAGCTGGGGCTGCTTCTGTCATTAGAAATGCAGAACAAGATACAAACATAGAGATTGAATACCTTTAAACAAACTGAGATCTTTTAATAATCCAGGTCCAAACAGGCCTTCTAGAATACTTTCAAACCCTAAAAGCAAATAAAAGAATTGTTAGCTTTCTAGATTAAGTACGTCACTACAAGAATATTCACAATAGCAGTTCTATATTTATCTGTTCCAAGAACAGAGCTCAACGTGTTTTCTCTAAGTATTACAAGATGCATGGGTCAATTGTGATGACTGAACTACTGACAAATCATGGCACAATCTAGAGTCCACCGACTCCTGTACTTTTGTAAATAGCTAGGTTAAAAACAAAGAACATTAAAACATTGAAATAAACAATTAAAAAAAAAAAGTTGTAGGTTCTACAATGTGACCAGGTAATTTCTATATGAAAAAAAAATAATCTCTTGCTTAAGCCTCCAAACTGAAATAAGATACGTTTTCCCAATTAAAAAAATACTTTCTTCCATCTGAGTGGCATTCAGTTACTTTTCTGAATTTCAGCAACCGTTAGAATAAGTGTTTCCTGAAGAGTTGCAGGTTTGAGGAGAGAAAATGCAAAGGAAAGGGATTCAGCAGTGCCACGCCACTAAGGAACCAAATTCCAATCACAGATGCGCATCTAAGATACACAGTCCGATTTACTTCGATGCCATGATTTATGCCTCGCTTAAGATAAATCTAACCAATTTCACTTTATTCCAAAAGAGGAAAAACCTTTACCAAAATTACTGCCATTATTTGGAAATGTTAAATCAATATTACACTAAACCCCTGCTGGCAGTAAAATCTACAGAGCTATTAACTACCCAATGCTGTGAGAAGACAGGTTAGCAGCGTGAGTATGAAGAGTACGAAGATTAGTTTAAGGGGGACAGACAAATTACACCTGCTTATAAAAATGTATTCCCAATATGACCATAAACCTCAAGACTACCATTTACTGTATTTCTCCCCCCCCATTAACACTTTTTCTTTGTAGATTTAATAACGATTTGCACATAGCTAGGGGCAGTTTCTCCTACTTGTCTGAATCTTTGAAAGGCAGAAGAAATGAAAAATAAAAAGAGACAAAAATACAGTTTTAAATTTATGGAAACTTGCATGGGTTAATCGGGGACAGATAAACTACCTGAAACAGCCCTTTTAAGAAACTAGTCAAAATCTAAATGATCACACACTATGAAGGAAATCAGTTATTGTATTGCAAAAGAGCAATAACTCTAAAATAACTCTGAGTATATACAGATTAAATATGAAAGTTATCTTTTGGGCAGCAGTCTTCAAAAGGAAAGGACAAGTGGCGTTACATCCCTCTGGGTGTCACCAAGAGTACCAGTGCACTAACTCCTTTAGATATCAGATGCAGGGACCTACAGAAATGGCAGCCTGCAACACGACTTAGATGGCCAAAGCATTGCCAGGGCACACCACCATTCTTGATCTAAAGCCTATCAGAGGTTGATACTAAAAATCTAATTTCTGAAAGCACCAAGTGGAGGGGGAAAAAGGAAAAAAAAAAAAAAGGTGAAGGAGTGATGGTGAAAGAACAGTCAAGAATAAAGAGAAATAAGGGAGAGATCAGAAAACAAGGTGGAAGAAGAGAAACTGGAAAAACATCCCATTGAACAGCACCTTGTCAGGCAGAGAAGTAGCACTGCCTCCAAAAAAAGCCAATTCAGGCTTCAGGAAGTGGCAGGAACAGTGGGAAAGGGCCGACCAACCTGACCTAGAAGAAAAATAGGAGAATCAGGGTATTGACCCATAGAGGTTTATAACGCTGACTCTTTTATGGGTAGTGACCCCTCAGAATTTGTATCCAAAAGGAAACCTTAAGGAAAACAGCTAGCCAACCTCATTCTTTATCTCTTTGTTAAAAAAAACTGTATTTTGTGNAGTGACCCCTCAGAATTTGTATCCAAAAGGAAACCTTAAGGAAAACAGCTAGCCAACCTCATTCTTTATCTCTTTGTTAAAAAAAAACTGTATTTTGTGTGTGTGTATATATATATAAATAAAAATCAGAAGAGCTCAGAAATTTTACTCAAACTCACCACTCTTAAAATAGTAACTGCCAATGACTCATGCCCCACGGTTTGCCATGCATGCAATTGCACACTGAAGTCCCTGCCAAGTTTTACAGCTTGGATATTGTACAATCATAGTTTGCTAGCCCACTGTTCTCAGTGATGCTAATGCCACCGGTTTTTATTAATATTAAATATTGGATTTAGCAGTTGCATAGCAACAGCAGAACATCTTATGTGCAATGCTTGACATTAAAAAAGGCAAATAAGGGAAGTATGAATGTATTCAAAAATTATAACAGAGACTAGCAAAACTGCCATGAAGCTGAGCCCTATTCCCCCCAAATGCAAAGTGCAACGCAGTAAAGACAGTATAAGCCCTGCAATGTAGTATATTCAGTCATTCAGGATGCCAAAAGAGCAACTGTGTACAGTTAATCATGCATAATATATAGAAAACAAAATCTTGAAAAAGGAACTGCCTACTTTTTACAGTATTTTTTCTCTCCATTGTCACTGCTCTTAGAAGCTTGAAAAGAACATTTCTTTTCCCACCGATTGTCCTTTTCCATTTGGCAGATGATATTTTCCTGCATTTCAAATGGAACACAAATTAACATGGCTGCCTCTGTTAATTCCGGTTCCTATATTTTCATCATCTATATTTCAGTGTCTGACAGTTCACAGCATCTGAAGAGCAGGGCCAGTGGAAAAGTTGTGGGAATAACAGACTTAGAAGAGAGGAAAAGGTATGAGGATCCTAGTATTTTAGAGCTTTCTCTTAGATACGTTCCTCACAATTAAAGCAACCATGCATCTAACCCTTATTATGTTACCGGTGACCTACACAAGGGAAACGTCTTTTGGGTGTTAGTGTAAGAATTTAGAAAAGAAGTTTTTAATTATATTAAAAATCCAACATTTACAAGGTGTAAAACATCATCTCTACCTCAGAAGGTTCTCCAGCAAGTGAAGAATTAGAGAGAAAAAAAAAAATCCCAGAAAGAACAAAGAAAACCCTTAGTACTGAAGCAAGGGTGGAATAACTTTTAAATACAGAGATTGTTATACACTTACTATTTCACAATTGTTACCTCTAAAAGTAAAGCAAGATTTAAGAAACATTATTCTCTAAAGTGTCCTCTTAACAGGAATCACAATATGGATATGCCATTTTTACCCTAAGAGCAAAGAGCACAGAAATTAAAACTAAAATAAAAGCAAAAAGAAAAAAGTTGACCATGCAGTTTTCAGCATGGTCAAATTTCACTAGTTTTTTTTCTGCACCTAAACAGTTTTATTTTCATGTTTTCTGACATTTTCACCCTCCTTTATGTAACCTAATATTTTAAGTCATAAATTTAAACTGTAATTAGAGTTCATCGGTTAATGGTTCAACACAACAGTTTAACTTTAAGCTTTGAAAAAAAAAATTAAAAAAAATAAAAATTTAGGTAGATCCTCATATCATCTTTTGCCTTAAAACTGAGAGCACTTGTAGTGATGAAGGAGCTACCAGGCTCCTTGACATAACACTACCAGAAAAGCTGACAGTCCAAGCGAGGACCTTCCCGGCTGATCTCTAGAACGTGGATCAGCCAAAGACACATTCTCCTCTTTAAAAAACAAGAATGCAAGATCTTTAGAAGGAGACAGGGATGCATTTCTGGACTGTATTGACACAGGGCCTAGCATTTCAAACAATGCTTTTTTTCCTCTGCGACAGCACACCTCAAACATACCCTTTAACACTCACTACATAATTCAGTCCTACACACGTACCTAGTCAAAGCAGTAAAGCTTGTACCACTAACCAGAAGTCAAATAATTTTGAGGCTAGTAAAGAAAAGAAAGGCTAGAATCCATCTTTACTATTGCATCAACTGTTAAAGAAAAAAAGGCCTTGAAGGGGAAAAATAAAACCCAACATCTCTAGGTATCAACTCTTCAGCGGTAATCTGTGAGTATCAATTTAATCTATGAATATCAATTTCTAAGTTAGACCTCAACAGACGAGCTAAGCACTAGCCATGGCAGTAGTTAAGTAGATATTGCAGACCTACTGCAATAGAAAATAAGACAACTGATTCATCAGCATTTAGTAATAAATAATCAATACATAGTAATTTGCACTTTAAAAGGACAACTTAAAGGTGGAAATAGAGTTAAATCAATGAAGACAATAGTTGCCTACATCTTTTGTTTAAATTTCTTAAGTAGTTAAGAACTTTTTACTAGAAACCCTCAAAACAATATCATAGGAAAAAAAAATCCAACATATTAAAAAACAAAACAAACTCCAACACGACAGAGTGAAAGCACAAAGAGGAGACAAGAGGTGGGAAGAGGGGCAGGGGGATTCAGAGCAGAGAACATAAATGCTACAAAGGCCAGAGCAAAGAGACAAGCACAGCTTTAAAGTAAGCAAAGAAAAACCAAACAGAAGGCACATATGCTTATTACCTTAAAAAAAATTACATAAGTATATGGTAGTATGTTAACAAATACTCAATAGAATGGCATACGATCATTCAACCAAATCTACCAAGGTGTTGCTGTTTAACATTTTTAAGTTAACGGTCTTAAAATGCTATGGAGGTGATTGATTTTGTGGTTGGTTTTTTTCCTGGCAATTACTAAAAGAATGTTTGCAGCAGTGTTTAATTCCAGAAAGTCGTGGAATATTGAGAGAGTTCCAATGGGCTGGGGCAGGGCGAATCATTCCTTTAAAATGTCAAAACATTAAACAGATAAGTACTAGGGTCTCAACTTTGTAAAGGTTTTCAAAAACAAGGAACAGCTAGGAGGACTACTGGGGAATTAACAGCAAAAATAGTATCATACCAACTTAGGCTTACAAAAAATATTAATAAAATTTTAGTTTCATAAAATTAAAGCCAGTAACAGCTTTGATATAATATTTTTAGATTTATATAAAATTTTTGGGCTGGCACAATACGTTTTGACCAGAAAAAGCCAGAAAAAAAAAAAAAAACCCACAACAAAAAACCAAAAACCCAAACAAAAAAAACCCCAACAGCCAAATACATATAAACTAGATTAAAAATCGATTAAGTGACTGCTCTTGAAATGTTCGTGTCAATGGGAAACCACTGCTAGTGGGGTCCATCAGGTATTAGTTTCTGGCCCTCTGCCATTTAACATTTTAGTCGGTGACTGGGAAGAAAGCAGTCACTAAATTTGCAGGAGATACAAAGACAGGAAGAACAGTAAATAACAAAAGGCGCAGGTCACAGAGGCTGCTTACCAAAGCAAATGCAATTAAACACTACTTCAAAAGGGGGGCAGAGGGGAAAGGAGAAAGCCACAACACACGTCTAGGAACAAGAAAAACAGCTTCTCAAAGACATACCCAGACCCAGCAGCTGACATTGGAAGCTGATCAAGCCCGGCCAGACATAAGACACTCTTAATTTCACAAGGGTCCAATTGAAAACACAAGACATGTACTCCAGGACCAGACCGATGCTTTCCCTAGCCTAGGATTCTGGAGGTGTTGTTTAGGGAAGCGTGGGCTGGCCACTAAGATCTGTTCCCCTTGTACTCTCCTCAGCTCTTACATTCATCATGTTAGAAGTTCTCATTAACTAGTAGGAAGCAAGAGCCACCACCATCACATCAGGTTTTTATTGGATTTCTCATGCCTAGATTTTCTGGTCAAGATTGGATATATTTATCCACAGCTATGGGATTTGAAGCAGGAATTAATTCAGAAAAATCCTACAGTCTATGTGTAACACGGGAATTCTGTCTCTTTCAGGACAAAAATCTATTAAACTTGAATGTTTCAGTCACAGGCATCTTAATAGAAAAGCAAGACCAAGCAACAAGGGAGGGGAAAAAAAAGTCACAGGACAGTTATTAATATACACCAAGTCTCAGGGCATGCATATAATTATAAGTTGTGAATATTCTTCTATTCATGCAACAAAATAAAAGAACCTCCCATCCACCTATGATGAGAGATCTCGTTATCTGAATGGAGCACAATTAAGTAGTCCAACTACAAGTTAAACCAACTTTGTCTTAGCTTCCTGGGGAACAAAGAAAGAAAAAGCCGTGCATCTTCAGTAATTTTTCATCATGCTTCCACATTCTTGTTAATGAAACTGCACTGCTCTGGGACTTACTGCAGATGTCCCTGCTCCAGAGACAACAGACACTTTAGTAAATCCAAGGACTTTTTGGGGACCTTAAATATCAATAACCTGGTTCTGTAAGAGCCCCACAGACATACGTGCATAGAGAAGAAAAGAACTAAGGATGTTAAGGTAGATACTGTTTGAAAGAACAGGTATAACCAAGTCCTATATAGCAACACGTTGCTCTTCCATAGCTTTTTTCACCAGAACACCTTGCACTCCCAAGACAATATACATGGTATCACCTGCTGAGGTCCCTAAACAGGCCCTTGGAACTCAAGGGAGAAAGCATCCTTTGGCCTTAGACTAACGCTCTATTCGCTGTAGAACAGCATCTCCAGTAGAGAAATTCCACGTGAAGCATTCAAGAAGCCAACAGGCTACGTCCTGTCAAACAGGCATTTCACTGTTACAGTACCTTACCACAGCAACAAGCTGAGAAATAAAAAAGGGACAAAAAAACCCCCCTACTATGGCAGCAGATAAGTACTGTTGATAGAAGCGAGATCTGAACATCCACTCTGCAAGTCTTCATTAAAATTCCACTACTGGTCTGTAATTTTAATAAAGAAGAAGCTGCAGCAAGCCAACCTCACTGTGCTCTCCAAGCATCCCTCTCAACCAAGCCATTCCTTTTCCTCTAAAAATCAAGCCTAAGCACATTTTCTCTGCAAGGCATTTAAAAGGTAATGAGCTAAGTATGACAGAAAAACAGCTGCGTATCTGAACTACAGCTCTGCAATGCACTTGCCTTCACAACAGAAGAGAGCCTTGCCAAATCCCCGAAAAAAGGATAGATGTCTCCCCTCTACAGGGGAGAAAGCACGTTATCAGGCTGTTTCCTACATTTGCACTCTAACTGGCAGATTATCTGACTGATTACAACTGAAAAGTCATCCCCCAAAAAACCAGAAGTGACAAGTTACAAAGCTTATTGCCAGAACGCAGCATATAGCAAGGCAAAAGGCATAACACGGACCGTCCCCTGCCCCCCTCACACGAGGGGTATTTTTGTGTGTGTGATCTGATCCCAAGAAGAGAATTACAGGAAGCCTCAGAGCAGAATTTGAGAAAAGCCAAGGACTGTCTGCCATGGCTGTCTCAACATCACCTCCAGATACAGCAATTGCTCTGGCAGACTGAGCCATAATCTTCATGTGGATTTGTGGGGGTGGGAAGATCCTCTGATTTGTAGATACTGCATTGCTAATCTGGCTAGTTGTTCAAGTCAGGGGTTGTGGGCTTTTGTTTTACATTTTAATTCGAGATCAGGAGGTTTTTTTGTATGACTATCTGGTTTTCTTCACAGCCAGTCACCACCAATGCAGGACCTGACTGGAATTTTCTCATGTAAATATCTGCATTTTATTACTTTAGAAAATAAACCAGAAAACACAGATTTCACAAATGGCAAAGAATGACAGCAGAAGAGTTTCAATAACTACCAACTTTCTTGGTATCCTCAAAAAGGTAGTTTTTACTTAATGGTAGAATAAGATATACATTAAAAAAAAAGCCACCACAAAAAAAACACCAACAAACAAACTTCAACACTAAAAATTGAAGTGGGAGTTCTTTTTCAGTATCCTACTTCCAAGACAGTATTTATGCTCTTATTTGTTCAGGCTCCAGGTCTGGAGTTCCAGCAGGCAACCAGGTACAACTTTCACCGAGAAGAAACTATACCAACTAGGTAGAAAGTTTATAAACAGATTAAAAGAGCTAAACAGCCCAAGAATAAGTCATGGACCGAAAGTTTTTATATAGATCCCCAAACATTGCTCAAACTCGAGATATTTTTTTCCATATCCAACAGTGTTGCATTATTTATTGCAGCAAAATAAAAACCTTGAAACTTTTTTCCTCTTGGAGACAACCTGTTAATGCTTCACCACCAACCAAAGTTAAGACGGCGTGCATTAACTACCCGTGTTTCTCCCCATATCCCATGGTCTCTCAGCACAAACATAAGAATAGCCTTACGGTCGTCAGAACTGGTCTGCCTGGAAAACACCTCCCACAGAAGAGACAGGATTTCCAGCAAGATCAGTTCACTGCTCCACTTTATTTCATGGCCATAGTAATGCTCATACCACAGATCAGCCAGTCAGGTGTGCTGTCAGGAACAACTTGCCACAAGTAGGTATGGCAGAGGACCAAGTCAGTTAAACCATGGAGGAACTCTCCCTTTCCTCTGAAAGTTTTGTACGTGGAAGTGCAGGACACCAGAGATTTCGACCCCAGCCTCAAGGGGTGGAATGGTGCAGAATCATGTTAGAGGTGTGGGTGGGTTAAACTGGCTGAGATATTGGCTATATTTCATACTGCATAGCTGCCCTATTTGTGAGGGTTGCCTTCCCTGAGAAACTCTGTCCTGCCCCACATCACACTATCTGCAACACAGCCACCTACTGAAACTACTCAGCTAAAAACCAGCAGAGAAATGATAGGCGTAAGCTGCTGAATCCATTTAGACAAGGACTGCCAGCAGAAGCAGCACCTACCAAACCACAGCTTTGATCTACCAAACCCTCGGAGTGTGACTCCGTTTCACCTCGCTTGTCACGGGAGATCAGTTATATCATCAGTCATTACTGAATTAACTCAATATATTATTTTCTTCTTTTTGGATCTCACGTTATAAATACCCCTTTCGCCATCTCTACAGAGTGTCAAATCTACACAGGAGTCTGCAAAGGGGAATGAAAATGTGCTTCTGCTTAGGAAACTAAATATAGTTATATATATGACCCATCACTAAAAGTGTGATGATCTTAAACAAATAGCACGTTTATTGCATGTTTCTTAGTTGAGAAGTGAATACACTGAGCTTACCTGTCAGGTAAAAACTGCCAAGAGCCTTTTTACTCTGTTATTTCCGATTGTAAAAGTCTGTCTGATGTTAAATAAGCCTCCATCATAAGCCATTATGTAATTGCCCAATGAAGAGAATGCCTTCTGACTCCAGCTAGCTAACAGCATCCTGAAAAATCTTATGGCATGCAAAGACACACCACTTTATTAAGTCAAGTGATTATTTCACTAACACACCCATGAGTACATCTAAATTCTGATTAAGAAGCTAACAGAAGAAAAGAAGGATCTAGATCGTGGAAAGAAAGCTGAATCATGACTACAGTGAATATGAAGCACACAATGTTTTGAGAAGGCTTCCCAGAAACTCTGGAAAAGTATTCTTAGCCTTTTCAGATGGATTGTTTGGTTCTATCTCAACAGAAAGGATGATCTCGGCAAAACTGGTGGGTGACACAAGCAGCTACACAAAAATGGACGGGTAACTGAAAGCAGGGCAGGGGGCAGAAGTTATCTACCTTAAATACCACCCCCTCCAAAACAAAGATCAGCACACAGAGAGAAATATCTTAACACTCAAAGACACGAGCACAGAATTCATACTAGGTACAGAGCACATTATAGTGACTGTCATCACTGAAGTCACGTTATATTATATATATATATATATATATATATATATATAACCTCAAGTGGGGCATCCGTGAGTCTACAACGCAAGGTGCAAAGGGAGCACAGCTAAGCCTAAGCCCCCTCCAGCTTTACAGGTGTTTGCATGACAATACTATCAAGAGCACAATGGTACAAAGTAAGCAGATGACAACTCTTGCATACAGCACAGAAGATACAGCTGTATTATTATCGTTACTCTTGTGCCAACAAAACTAAATAGTAGCAGAAATATTCTTACCTACCCTTCATTTGCACCCAGATTATGCCTATGCACTAAAGAAGCTGCAAGCCTGGATATTCCTCTGGAAACAGAGAAGCATAACCACAGCTGCTGACAACTTTATAACAAAGGATTATAGCCGCAAAACAATCTGGTGCTGAAATAAGTTGTGGGAACTGAAATTGCCAGATGTGATGGAGCATTATTCAGTATAGACTAGGAGTAGTGAGCCTTCTTTAAAGAGAAAATAAGCAGCTACACACAAATGCAAGAAACTTGCAATAAACAGCTATAAGATAGCCTGACCTTTGGGGTTTAGTGGAAATTTTCCCAAAAAGCAAGTAACTGATAAACCTCTCTCTCAATTCTGATGTCATGTAATGTTTACCATCATTTTATGTAACAACTCTTTGAATCTTACTAGCCTTTAGCTTCAGATGGGCATCATCAATTCCATAACCTATGCCTGCAGACACGCTTCCCAGGAGAAGCACATGGTTTCTTTAGGGTATTTTGTGTCCAGCTACAACTGGGGTTACACTGAGCTTTTCTTCTCCCTCCTTGACAGCAACATGGGACAGAAGAAAGGCTGCTAAACGTCAGGCATTTCTAGTCACACTCTTCCCTTTTCACTGGCGATACAAGGTGCATACGGAAGACAATGAAAAAACATCATTTTTGCTTGCATTATTTCTAGACAGGAACAATTTCCTGGCCTAGCCCAATTATGTCAGCAGGAACAAGCGGCAGGACCAGGGACAGCTTAGACAGCAACACTGCTGCAATCCAGACCTGTTTGACTTCCTCATTCGCTCTCTCAAATTGCCTTTCCCTTACTCAGATTTGAGACTGGCATCTGAAGCAGGTACTGGATCAGAGCTGAAGATCATAGTCAGAAAAACACACCTCGGGATCTGGTTGATGCAAAAGTCACGTGGTAGAGACTACCATCTTTTGTGATGGCCACTCAAGATTTCACAGTTATGCCCAAGTATCTTTTCTGGGTAGCTACAGTGAATTTGGTGTCTACAAAGTATATTTAACGGTTTACACTCTGCTTAGCTGGGTTACACAGTAATTTCAGCTCCTACCATCATCTTTAAGCCTTCCTTAAGCCAAGTAGCTCTGTGCAGCTTTTTTGACACTGCCCAGTCTTCTCCATCTCCTTTATTCCAGACTTTCAGAATTTCCTGAAGCACAGCACATTATCGACCTTTCAGAATTAAGGAAGTCAAACATTTAATCCACTGTACTTTGGCTGAGGCCACTCTATTCCCTCACAATTTTTGTTTTCAGTCTAGTTCAAGTTCTTTGCTTGAAAGCAGCAGGTGTGATCTGAACTTGGGAGAAGACAGCAGTCCCACACCTTCTGCATGCTAAGTTTCTCTGTGTCATTGAATTACAACAGAATCTCAGAATATGTTCGTAGTTACACAAATTAAGAGTTTGTTCTTGACTAGAAACCTGTAAAGACAAACATGTGGAGGTCAGCCTTCTAGAACAGCCAGCCTTGCTCCAATTTTACAGTCGGTAGCTCAGTAAAAAAGGTCTTAGCAGACGTGTTACTGCCTCAGGCCTGTCCCAAGACTGAAGTCCCTGGTCCAGGACCCTCGGCTGATCTCAACCCAATTCTTTGGTGCTAAGTGAAGAATCACTAGGGGAACACTCAGCCTTCTAAGAAACTGCCTACCACAGGTCCTTGGTTCAAAATCAGAGTTAAATTTTCCAGGTAATCTACACAAAAACCTTCTCAAGCGTGGCATTCCACGCTATGTCACATGGCTAAAGTCATTAGAGATTGAATATCTGAAACAACCTCCAGATGAAGAAACAACAGAAACACTTCACAGTTTTGAGTGCTGCTTTGCTAGAAAAGCCTCAACTTTTAAGATGAGGGTCACTGTCCATTTATATCCAAAGCAGCTGATTTTGTAACTTCTAAACAGTCCTTTCAGAGCAGAATAATCCTAATCCATGGCTCGGAACTGCCAGCAGCACAAACATATAAACAGTGAAGGCATTTGATACAAACTGCGCTACTGCAGGCTACACACTAATCATTTGATCCTAATGGATTAAAAGTCTAGAGTAGCACTAACAGATATTCAAAGTTACAAAAAAGGCTGATGTCTATGACACTTTGTAAATAACTTCCCTTAAGGTCACTTTTTCCATACAGAATTCATCTGTAAGTTTCTCCAAAAGAAAGAAATATCATGCACATGTAATGAACAAAGTACAGCATAAAGAGCCAACAGTAAATTGCTGAAGACATTGTGTGCAAGAAGCATTAATAAAAAAAAAAAGTCATGTAAGTGCCTTGTTTCGCCACTACTGTCAATTTTATACCTTAAAACTTCTGAAGGTTATTTCAGATAAAGCCGACTTTTTTTAAAAGTGTTCATTGACACCAGAAACACTTCCAGGCTTGAGGAATATTAGACTTCTAGAACACATTGTGCTTCAGCAGATCTGATAGAATAAATAATGGTACTCAATAAGTGTCAAGTTCCCTCGAAAAGCTTGTACGCAACCGTAACAAACTTGCTTTTCCATAAAACCACAGGAATAACACCAGAAGGAAGCGGCCACTAAAACAAAATGCAGCAGTACACCAGAACAAGTGTTGCAAAACACTGCACTTTCCTACCACTCGTTCGTCTGAGAACATCTGTCAAAGCAGCCAAGCCGAAGAAGAACTGCGATCTTACCTAAATGTTCTGCCCACGTACAGAGCTGGACAATACAAATAAAAATCCAAGCAGAGAAACAATAAACAGTTACTTTAAAATGTTAGCCAAGAAGATCGGCAACGGTTTTAACAAAAGGAATTCAAGCCACAGGAAGAGAATGCTCCTTTCAACTGCAAGGGGAAAAGAACGGAAGTGCACCGGACAGCTAAGGCTGCAGAGGAACCTGCAAACCCACAGCTACGCAATGAACATTGCCATCAGCATTACATCCACTTCGGTAATTTAAATAGTTGCTTATAGTAGTGTTTCAATAAGTAATTCAATTAAACGTACTAGTAGTTGAATACAAGAGACACTCTTAGAGGTGGCAGAGTCAAAAATACATTTTTTAAAATAGCACATTAGTTTAATGCTGACTTTTTTATCTTTGAACTACTAATTACCGCCAAACAATTGCTTACATAACAGAAAACATGCAATATCTCATTTTTGCAATAACTACACCATCACAAAACACATTTTAAAGGAAGCTGCAAAAATATTTTAGCATAGGATTTACTCTTGCAGACAACTGGTTCCTTACAAGTACCAGAATAATGTGACCTGCCATGCAGGGATTCAAAAAACTTCAGTGTGCAATTTTACTTTTTTGTTAACACTTATTTGATGCAGGTATTTCCATAGATATTTGACTATTTCAAGTATTTAAAAATCTCTCCTAGGGCCTGTATTCATGCATTCAGAAGTCTGAAGTGGTCTTTCATAAAAATCTTGAACACAGTCTAAAGATTTTATATGTTCTTGGATTAACCTGCAGTTAATCTTATTAGACAAAGAGCCAAGATTTTCAAGAATGAGTGCTAAAGCTGTAACACTAAATAAGCCTGGCTCATTTAAAAAGCAACCCTGAAATTCTTCCTACTCCTGCACCCATTTTAAAGTCACCAATAAGCACCAGTCAGACTGCAGAAAAACTGTTTCTACCAGCAGGCTTCTGAATATGCATAATGCCAATAAAGCTAATTACATTTAAAAAAATAATAATCTATGTGCAATTAAGATACTGGCAACATTTTAATGCAAAAAATTGTTTAAATATACTAACATCCTAGTCTTGGGATATCCAGTCAAGCTACGCAAAGAGATGTGTTTGTCCCTTGCATACTCCCAAATGTGGAAGTAGGATCAGAAACTGGATCTGGAAGAAAGGGTAAACAGCATGTTAGTTAAATTCACAGAGGATACTATGTTCGGAGACGTTGCAAACATTAGTGAAGACAAATACATAAATGACCTAGAGAGAAAATGAAATTAGTTTGGAAACAAAAACATCTCATGAAAAATAACTTCAAACACTCGATGTAGAGGAAACGTGAGGATAGGGGAAATAAAATGGAAGAAACCTACGAGCAGCAACAGTGGACAGTCAGCTCAATATTTGCATTGAAAAACAGTTTGGAGTTGCAGAGGCATCAAACAGAGCAGGGAAATTAAAGTTCTTTCTGAAGTCTTTGAGCCAGTAACAATAGCCATCTCCTTGCACAATTGTCAGGGACTGAAAAATTCCTCTTCACTCCCAGCAAGTGGAAAGCTCTTCTCAATGGCAAATCAAGTTCTGCAGGAGGTAGGGTTTAATTTTTTTTAAGCAAAGTTAACATACGGCTAGCATAAGCCTACGCAGCAGGTTCTTCCAGTACTTCTGCTGCTCGTGCCTTTGTGCAGAACAGGAGGAAGCGAACAAAATGCATCCATTTTTACAGGTGCAACTCAACCTCATATTGTTCAGATTTATTCATGTGGTCCTTGAGAATAGAAACCAAAACAGCTAGTTCAACTACTAAAAAAAAAAAAAAGGAAAAAAATGAAAAGGAGAGAAATAAACCAAACCTCCCTTACCCTTTACATTTGTCTTAAAGTTACTTTCCTGAGAGTGACATCCACTCATCCATCACGGTAGATGTCTGTACTATCCAGCTTCAAAGGCAAAGGAAACGGGTGGAAAGAACTGACTCTACCTTTAGAAAGGCTACAAGAGGATTCCCACCCCCAGCAGCCACATAAATATAAATACGAAGTTCAAGTAACCAGCACACATCTCCAAGGATCATCAAGCCTTTGTCCTTGACAAAAACTTCCAGGCACAAACTAAGAACCGTTTATTCTGCTTCATCCCCAAATTAACAGAATAGGTTATTTTCACAACATGGTTACCCTCAGTAGGAAGGCTTCAGTGAGGCAACTATGTAGATGCTTTATACTCAGGGTAGTCCACAGATCAAAAAGGTAATAAAAAAAAAAACCAAAAACCTTTTAATAGAAGCCATTTTTTTGCTGCATTTTAGGACAAGCCCCAGCATGGAGGTTTCAGTTTACGCATATCATCATTACACGAAACCAGAAGACTGAAGGTTTTCCCTCCTCTTGACAACTGCTAAGCTACATGATTTCTGAAATAAGTCGTCCTATGAACATCTACAGCTTCTGCTTGTGGCATGATGGCAAGAACAAAGAAACAGTTCCTACCAGCCTGCCTCATCTTTGACAGAGCCTGGATAGCCCTGCATATTTCAGTGGAGATTCAAATGGCAGATTCCCAGGCATCCCTCAAGCCAAAAGCACATGAAACACAGCTTTTAAGGGTATTGTAGTACCACTTTAAAGTAGTTCAAACTATAGGACCAGCACAGAACTGAGGACCACATCATCTCATTGAAGAGCTTGATGCATGTTGGGACAGCGTGAGGCTTTGGACACGAGAAAAATTATCTTTGCTTTTTTGCACTAGGGGACATTGGCAAAGTACCTATGTAATCTTTTGCCCCTTCTGAAGGATTAATGCTAGCATGAGGCAAAACTTGTGGAGGCAAACTCCAACCAAGGCTACAGATCCAAAGCACATCTCATGAGTATGTCTTTCAGCAGTAATAGCAGGTTTTGCAGCCCTTCTCTGCTCCATCACTCATTTCTACCCCTGCACTCCACCAGCTACACTAGTGCAAGTTCATACAACTGCAGAAGGGAGAGGACAAACTATTGCTAGCCACCTCTTTAAAAAAAAATAAATAAAAGGAAAGTAGCTTTTGCAAGTCCGCCTTGCATAAAAAATGGCTGTTGAGGATTAAGACAAAGTTTAACTAGCTCAGAATCCCAATTCCAATAAGGGCAAAGTGTAAGTGGCCACACAAGGGGTTGCCTTAAACAACGTCATCATGAAAAGCATGCCCAGCAAATCCCAGAGTACATCTGCTTAGGAACCAGAAGCGCAGCTACTGCTTAAGAGACTGGTCAAGAACACAGCATGCACTTACTCTAATTTGTTAGATGTGTAACTGTCTTGGACTCCCTGTAAGTGAAAAGCACAGGAGATGTGCATTACAGTGAAGATGATGGAGAATCCAAGCCTACTAGAACAGAAAAGAGCTAGAGTCAACAATACTACGTGCTGCGCAGGATTTTGCACAGTGTGCTGCTGAGAACAGAGGAGACAGGCAGGAGCAGCCCAGATTCACGCTCCTGCAGGAGAGACCACTGCAGGGATGACAAGGCTCCAATGGAAGGGAAATGTATCTACTGCTGAATGAGCAAATAGATGTGTTCTAGGAATGGTTCTTACACCAGTGCTCTCCCCTGAACACCTTGCTGACCTGACACAGCCCTGTTGTGCTCCTTGGTCAACCATCAGAGCCGCTGGCTGACAAACCTCAGCAGATGAATTCAGGAAGAGTTCTGACTGCCCTTAGCTTTACCTGTTTTGTTTTTTCCCTGGTGACTTCTGTTTGGAAGCAAGCCCTATGACAACTTTCGACCTTGTGTAAAGGCAAAATCCCTAAGCCAGCAGATGTGATGAATATGCATCCTGACTGACACGGTAGAAAGCCCAGTCCAAACCTGCTCAACCCATACACTTTGTGATCAATCCATGGATCCTCTGTGGTAGGGATTATTTCTCAGTGAAAAGGGAAGGTGACGAATTCAAATGAGAATGCTTCACAGTGGTCTGGTGTAATGAATGATCAGCTATCCTCAGGAGGTTCCCATGGCTAGAAATCTAGTCCCTCTGCTGTCGGGGAGAACGCTGCCCCAAACAAGCTGTTTCACCACTGGCCCATCTCTCCAACTGACACCATAAACCTAAAGGTGTAGGGTACCCTTGCAGGGATAGTTGTCATTTCCTTAAAGCTTGAATGTGCAGATCACCCAAACGAATAAATAGGAGCCCTTCCTTCAGGCTAACATTCAAACCTGTGCTGACTCTAATCCAAAAGGAGAATTAAGATCACCATTACGCTGTAGGAACCAGAACCACGCAATACCAGTGGTAACCACTACTAGGGGATGTAGATTCAGTTGTTTTGATCTCTGGAAACCACCTTTTGCTGACAGCATTAGTGGTGATCCCAGTGTGTGCATTACAGCACCAGTTTATCTGTAATTTTCTGATAATTTTATGAGGAACAGACACATTGGATGCTTAGATTTTTATACTGCAACTTGAGGCACATTCACTAGCAAGGCAGCATCAAGAGCAGAATGAGGCTTGCCTGACTCAAGCGCTGTAAAGGAGGGGAAAAAAATTCAACAGCACTAAGATGTGTGTGTATGCAAAATGTATGATTGCAAAACATACCATGTAAATTGTTAGTTACAAGAAGCAGAATAAGACAACTCAAAATTCTACAACTCACTTATCCCAAGTTACTAGAAGACAGATTACCGCAAACTGAAGGTTATTGTAGACAAGGAAGTCCACTCTGCAGCATGTCTTCAATGTTTTGAAGCTACGATTACAGATCACCTGGCACTTTAATCCACGATAAATCCACCTCTTCACTGAAAGGGCTGATCCCACTCATCCTCCCCGCCCCCCAGATGCTCACTCACCCTGCATTTGCACAGTAACAGGACAAGAAGGTTCAGGGATCAGTTCCCTGATCCAAACCACCACCCAGCCACACAAAGTGAGGGCACTAGCACAAAAGGGGTGGTACAATCACACTTCTCTGCCACATTTTAAATCTTCACTAGATTAAAAACTACTGTGTAACCACAAATTGTATTTTTACTAGAAAATTTGCTTCCACCGCTACACATCCTTTGGATAAGTATTCTATTTTCCTGTGGTGGAACCAAGACCTTTCCTGAAGGATCTTCTATATGGGCCAGCATTAAACAATTGTGCTCTCCCCTACTGTTCATTTAGGTTAAATGATGTAAAATTGTGATTTCTCAGAAATTACCATCAGAGGTACAGCCCAGACCTGTACCTACTATAAATGCAATACAAATTCACGCAGTTTGGCACGGTCTGTAGGTGGACTTGCAGTTTCTTCAAAGTCGGGGCGAAATGCTTTATTACAGTTGCTCCAGTATAACTGCTCTTTTATTTAAAAGGAAAAAAAGTCTATGGAATATTTCCTGTAGCATCTTCTACACACACTAGACATCAAGTTTCGGATAAATTATAATCAATACTTTTTTATATTTTTCACTAATATAGTGATTTCGCACAGAAAATAATTTCATACCTTTTTAGAAATCTGACCCCCTACAAACTTGCTTACATTACTGTGACGTAATGCAGTCAAAAAAAATAGACAGCACAATATTTAACTTTATTCTGGAAAAAGAATAACTCACAGCTCAAAAGCCAACAGTGGCTCTATTAAATATTCTTGAGGACCATACTCTAACACTGCCTTCTTTAAAAGAAAGAAGTTCTTCTGTTCTCTGGTGAATCTATCTAGGCAAATCTCTATGCTGTCCTAACCCTTAGCTCATTAACTTAAAACAATAAGCTTTCAGAATAGTTTTTTCCAGGTAACTTCTATTTTGTTTTCTAAGCTTAAAAAACAAACAACAAAACCCACCAAGACACGGAACCTGTCTGACTTCTCCCGACAGTCTCTCCCTAAACATTATCCCCCAAGTTTCATGCTAGAACTTTAATAAGTGAAGGCTTCAAGACAATGTATTTCTTTCCTCTCTCATGGCAAGATGACAGGTGCTTACCTGAAACTGGTTTTCACCTAGAGTGGGAAACATTTTGTCCACTTCCCAAAAAGTCTTCCAAATACACCTTAAAGCATATCAAGAGTTTAGTCTGCCATTACAGTACCTTAAAAATAAATAGCCACGATTCCCCTTCAGACAGGTCTCTTAGTTATGCTTAACCCCACCCCATAAAAAAAACACCAAAACCACAAACCCTGAAGAATCACAGATTGGTAGGGGTTGGAAGGGACCTCTAGAGATAGAGTTCAACCCCCCTGCCAAAGAAAACCACACACCCCCAAAAACCAAAACAAAACCAACCACCACACCACTAGAAGCATCTATTTAAGGCTATATTTTTATGCAAAATGTATTTCATTGCTCTGGTTGACCTGGATTTCACAGAAATCTCTGAACTAAACTAACTATACCATTTAGTATGGCACAAACAGCCAACTTAATCCAGAGGCTGAACAACAAAAACTTTTTAATCTTTGGTTTAGGTGTATCTTTACATTCCTTCACTAGATTCAAACAAAGCAAGTAATTATACAGCTATTAAAGTTTATCATCTCCTTTTCTAAAAGCATTCTTTGTGAAGACCTCATTTATGCTAAATCTGGAGTTTCAAAAGAGACCTAGTTTTAGAGAGACATGCATTTTCCTTCACTGGTTCTGAGAGGAAAGACTCCTGGGATATTTCAAGGCTGTGATGTCCCGTTACCTCAGATTCGGTTCTATCTTGTCAACCTCCCCTCTGACTGAACTAACAGGGAGGAGCCACCTGAGTAAAAGAATGCATCACCAAGGAGATCGAAAGCCAGGGGAAAAGTATTTTCTATGTAATTCTGAAAATGAGAGTAAGCTTATGACCTTCTGTGAGGCCACCTGAAGTGAAAGATTGTATTTCCAAGACCATCTGACTCAGCTTTAGCCCCCAACCCCACACCGAGTGTGGGCTGACAGCGGAGAGCGAACTCGTTATTGCACTAACAGCCGAAGCCCACTTGCACACTGGCTGCCATGCTGACAGAAAGCAGGAATTTGTCCACAGGAATGCCTCACTTGTCACACCTAACCACCAGCTGCTCCAGCAGGCACCAGTGCCCTTTGGCAAGCACTGCAAATCGACAGTTTGTAGTTCAGAGGCACTGGGACACCACTTGTACCGATTCCTCCGCATCCCACATCCATGGCTTTCGTTCCAGTCCACTCACCGCTACGGTCCCATGCACTCTGCTCAGCCTAACCTAGGACCTCTCACTAAAGCCAAGGCTTAGTGAATCTTGACTTCAGGACCCGGCTTACAAACAGACCCTGATATAGCTGCACTGGCAAAGCTATGGGGTAGCAAACTAGCATTCAGAGCAAGAATTGATTTATTTTTTTTTTAAAAGAAAGTTTTGCCACTACCAACACAACCTCAAAGCTATTAATTCAGCACTCTTAATCCTGCAAGTCTGCCAGTACAAACCAGCTCTGAAATTATCTCCTTCTGCTGCATACAGGCAGAATCATAAAAACCCTCTTGGGCAGCACCGTGGCATGCTGAGAGCAAAGATCTATCTGCCCTAAAGATGAGATCAGAGAATCACTTATCTCTTTCCCCAAACTGCGTATGAAAGAACTATTCTTCCTCCACAGCAATGGAAAGCCCTCCAAGCTCCATATACTAGAAGGATAGACAGGAAAGAACATCAAGCAGAACTGAGGGTTAGGATGCTGAAATGCCCATGAGCATGGCACCTAGAAGGTGCTGGTTTCTTGGGAACTAGTGTTCTTGTACATACTTTTTTTTTTTTTAAGTAGGTTTAGTAGTTTTAGTTCTGAAAAAAAAGTTTCCAAAAATAACTGCTTACTTTCTGAAGTTTGTGAGGTGTCATCACAAGCGCATTTAGCTGCTAAAGTTCATCAACATGCCAGTAAGTATAGACCAAAGCAGCTGTGATTGACTTCTCCCTACATTCCTTCCCCAACACCATCTCCCATTATATTTAAAGCTGCATAAGGCATTTCCTATCCTAAGGCAGGAGCAGTCCTTGGGCTGCGAGGGATTGAGAAAATTTACAGCCCTATCTGCTGTTCTGATTTGAAGCACAAAATTCAGTTCAAAGTACGAGCAGCAGGAAGATACGAATTCAAGATTAGTCACAGGCAAACAGATGATTTAGGAACAAGAACCAATCTGTTTGTTATAGGCAAGGAGTGCAGCCTCCATGGCAAAGGAGGCTACAGTTCCGCAACATCTTTAACTTACAAAGTCAATTTTTAATCTGATTTGAAACTGAGTAACTTGTTGAGCCAAGTAACCTCTGAACTCTATATTCAATTTCGTACTGTTAGCGCGCTCAGTCTGTGACCTCAGCTAGGGTTCCAGTAAAACAGAGTGAGCGGGAAGAGGGATCAGGGTGGAGGCTAGTTGGGCTTTGATATCCTGAGCAGCAGCCCACCTAGGGACTACCAAACAGCTTAGTGTCCATTCCATACTTTAAATACCTTCCAGGCATTAAAATAAATAAATCCATGTCCTCTTGAGACCAGAAAGAAGATTTACCTGTTGCTTCAGGGTATTTGCCAATGCACAGCATGGACGCTACATCAGTTTACACTCAAGCCTGTGTATTCAAAGTTCCCTCTGCAACCATGTAAGGCAGGCACGCTAATGAAATCTTTAGATCCAACACAAACTCTGCAGCAGGAGTTCGGCCTTCACAGCAAGGTTCTTGGAAGGAAAAAAAAACAGAAGCCCTGAGTATGGCGAGTGCAGCACTTAAAATAGACCTACTTAACACCACTCTAACCTTTTTCCAGGAGTTAGCTTTCAAATTGAAGTTTTCCAAGATTAGTCTCCTTCGTGAGATCCATTTCTGGATAAATTATACTTTTAAATAGTTATGTATGAGACAAAGGATCCTAAGATAAAACTCAATCCTAATCTAATAGATGACTAAATATCAGCTCATACTCCTTAACACCTACAGCCACTTTGGAAAGGAGGAACAGCCCTTGTTTACAAATCATTTAGCACAGTAATTTTCAAACTGTGGGCTCCCAAAAAGCATAAAGACCCCACGCAATTTAAACTATTGGCAATAGGCTTGTTTTTCCACAGTTGCTTCTTGCCAACTCTAGGTTGAAAACCACTGATTTAAAAGAGCCCTGGCAAAACACAGTTCTTCTCTCAAGGGTTTAGGCTTGTTCAAGAGAGAAATACGGCATTCCTGCTGAATTCAAAAGATCATACACAAACTGGACCTCCGCACGGCCTGTCTCAAATGAGACTGAAGCTGTTCACTCCCAAATCGCTGCACATGTCTAAAGAAAAATTGCAGATGGATTAGATTTTGTGCAGATTTTTCACAAATACTGCTGTAAGATATGAGAACTATGTTCTCGCAGCATCTTACCATACTTTTCCAGATGATTACATTTTTATTACTTTGCAGGAATGCACAGGATGACAAGGAGGACAAAAAATTAAAAACCAAGAGAAATGTGCAGACAGTAGTTAAGCATTTAGTCAGAAATATCAAGGTGTTACAGTTGCTATAATTTTGTTTCCTAATAAGGTAGAATAACCTAAACATTCACGGGAGAAACACTTCAGGGAAAAAGTTACTTTTTCCCCCTCCAAGAGACTTTGACACTCCATTTTTACAAAGGCTCCGTACACCTGCCTCACACAACACATTCTGAAGTATGGATACTCATCTAAATCTACACATAACCAACATTTCACAGTCTTTTCCCCCTCATGCTTTTCCATCCTTTACTTAATCCTGCACTATTTTGAAAGCTAGTAAGCTACAGTACGCAGACGTACGGTAACCACTGAGGTCAGTGAAACATTCCACTTCCAGATGAATAGGAGCACAGCTTTTCCACGGGACATTTAAAATCAGCAAGTTGCACTCCCCTTACTCAGCAGTGAGGTCAAGTAGATCAAGAAACAATCATTGAAGCAAAAGTGCAGAAATATTTTCCAAGAGAAGTAAGTTTTCTTTGCTACCTGTTTTGGAAGTGAAGACAATCAGATGACTGGTTTTGACTTGAAAAATAAGCAAGACCTTTGTGAGAAACCCCAAAAGGGAGCCTATAGTATCGCATAAACTTCAGTTTCACTAATCACTTCAAAACATAAAAGGGAAACCCAGGGATAAGGTAGCTACACTGCTCCTTTTCTGAAGGATGTAAAGGGAATACTTGCTTTAAGGTGACTGCTTTTAAGTTTTCTTAGGTCAGTAAAGGAAGTTTTCCCATGCTTTTTTATTCTCTTACTTTCACAGAGCAAAATGGAAGTTAACAAATGTCCACCTCTGCAAAAAGTTTTCTTCATGCAAAGAATATGATGGCATGTTTTCAGAAACGCATCTAGATATTATGATAAAGCATCACCTAGAAAGCAGCTTTCATCATTTTTTGCCACAATTACAAATCTTAACCCAGGAGATGACGGAACTTGAAACAAGGTCTGCTATAACACTAGCTTATCCTCAACTTGTTCACAAAAAGGACAAAATAACTGCCAAATAAGCCAAGAGCCAAGCAAGCCACTTCACTATCAGCATTTAAACAAAGCCAGTAAGGTCTAATCACAATCCAGTTTGTGTATTCCAAATATTTATATATTTCTCAAGCTCAAGTCTGCAGGACGTAAGGCACAGGCTAACAGAGGGTTCTTCTGGCCACGAGACTCCCTGGCTGAAGCATACAAGCACGTTTCTCCAGCTAACACAGAGCTAGGCCATGACGAAATTTCAAAACCGACCCCCATTCCTGCCTGCGCATCGAGCACAGGCAGGGCACGCAGGAGCTTTGTGCACACGCGTTGCTGCGGAGAGCAACAGCTGCAGGACTGGCCTGTCCTTGCAGGGCAGGAGGCTGAACTCAGCCTGTTACACAGGTAACTTAGTAAACCAACGCCTGTAACTAAATACAGTAGCAAAGGGAAGCAAACAGCACGTTGCTGCAGCCTAATGACTGACACCGCTACGTGCTTAGAACAGGGAGAAGAGCGTTAGCGTTATGTACCGGCCTGGACATACTAGGGTGGGGAACTGCAGGCTGTGGGCTGAAACTTTCACATCCCTTTGTTAGCGTAACCAAAGATCAAGAAATTAAGAACTCTGTAGCTTGACTACCTGTTCCTCTTCCTACTCTGTCAGTTATTCCACTTTCGAAACGTGACCACCACCCTAACCTAGTCGCAGCAGAGAGGGGCAAAATCCCACATCAGAGACTCATCTACACAGCTCTCTCCAGCTAGATACTGAAACACCTGTACTGTAAGTGGACGCAAAAAACGTTCACAGAGAACCAGGAAATTTTCATTAGTAAACTCAACTCAAGAGTTAAGATTGCCTGGTGGCCTCTGATGTCTTTCCACACTACTAGATTCAGCTTCTGAAAGCTTCCTTTGTTAATGAATACTAGGCTCTTGTCCAGTCCTCTTTTCTCCCTCCCATAAAATATCATGGTCCTCAGGGCATAAGGAACATCCTTTGTCTCCCTGAAAGTCTTCCCTGTGCAGCCACTTTGCTGCCGCTTCTGGAAAACGCAACAGGAGTACCATCTTTTCTCTTTTCTGTAAGGCAAGTGGAAAAAACAGATGGAGACATCATCTAATAACAATTTTACTACATAGGAAGTGGTGTCCTGCAGAAATGTTGAAACACCATAACCTCCACTTCATCTTTGAGATGAAGCTTTGAGAGCTGGTTTGGTTTTTTTTGGTCCACTCGCCATAAAAGAACACACAATACTACACAGCATACAAGACAAACTAAATCTGAGGTAAAAGGTAAATGACTTGAAGATGTCCAGAGAAGTAACAGTACAGCATTCTTCCAGGGAAAAAGAAAGAAGTTGAAGCTCTCATCCCCCAAAAGAAGCTGAGGCCACATGCATTTATTGGCCTTGCAGAGATGTGGGGGAGAAGCGGTGTAAAGTTGCAGCCTAGTAAAGGAGGTATAGGATGAGAGCATCCAACGTGGTGGGGACAGCAAAGCCCACAGTTCATTATCAGGGAGAGAGCATGGTATAACCCATGGCACTTTGAAGGATGAGGGAGAATGAAGCAGTGCTTCAATGAAGTGCTACTGTAAGTGAACAAGATGTATGTAGAAATTAGCACTTATTCAGCAAGAGACAACTTGGATTTGTGCATGTGTGACAACACCAGTTGAACAGCCTCAACTCTTCATTCTCTGCCTCTCCATCCTCTGCAGATGTTGTAGCAAAGAAAAAAAAAAAAAAGGATTGTTTTCCAGTCAGGGAACTGATTCACTAAGCTGCCACACATCGTTGTGCCAGCACAGAGGGGACTATTTAAGCCCGCTTAGACAGCGTCGCTGTCAAACACAACCACAGCCTGTAGTGCAGTTACAAGACAGAAGATGCAAACTAAAAGACTCCCTGCCTTTGGAGAGGCGATTCTCTTCTCTCCCCTTCCCCTCACCCCACAGATATGATCCCATTAAGTGCTTCATGTGAGCTCTCCTGCTCATCTCATTCCTAGCTAGGATGAATCAGGTTACTAAGCATCACCAGAAGATTAGCTGGTTTTGCAGACTTCTGCCAGTTTAGTAAGAACAAGCATTACCATCCCTTTTGGCCAGAGGTAGAGCCTAGAGTGGATCAGCCCAGCCCATCCAACCCTGCCCTCAGAAATTCCCAAAAGTTTTGTGTTTCTCAGAGAATGAGAAATATCCATCACAGTAACCTTCGCGAACCAAAGCTTCGTCCTCCTAAGAGTGAAAACATATATACATAGGAGAGTGAGGAAGAGGATTGGAAAGTCCCATGTAAAATACTGCAGTAGTGTCCTTCCTGTCCCAATCAGTATGGCAGGGTTACCTTTCTTTAACCCTAAGAAACGCTTGGTTTTCCTCAAACCTTGCCTAAACTGACTTTTAGAAGTATTCTCATTATTATTTTACATTAACCATGAAAGAACACAAGTTCTAGGGAAAAAAAACAAACACCAAAACACATGACAGTACTTGTCTAGATGTAAGACAGCCTAAGATGGCAGATCATTAAGCCATTTAAGTACTATGCAATATGGATTTAGATAACTGAGCACAAGAACGGGATTGTGTATCATCCCTTCTTAATTAAAGCGCAGTTATTGTATTGCTGTACATAACCGTGTTTAGATTATCATCAAGATACAGCACAAACTGTAAAAGATGGCTTAAAAATACAAACAGTCCTTCAGGTACTCTTAAAATGGTGCCATACCACAAACCTGTAAATCAGTAGTATATATATCTCAATATACATACTACAAAGATTTTATCTAGGTGGATTTGGACTATTTCCTGTATGCACAGAATGGATTACCGTAATTCATTTTGAGAAGTTCTGTTAAAAGTGGATGAACTCTGAATGTCATCAGCTCTTTGTCAAAAGTTAAGTCAAAATCCCCTGTACTTCCTGCAGGATGAACATGTCCCAGGAAGGAAACCTCCCACCTTGCAGCGACAGTTATTAACTTCACACAAATTAAAATAGGTTTCTGTTCAAATGCAAAAGAAACCAAGTGATTTGACCTAGTCCAAAATTTCATGTTGCAACCAACGTTAGAAGAACTCATGATGGTATAATATGAAATTATTACCAAGATTATTTTTTTTTTAAACATGCTTTTGTTTGGTTGACATTGTCTCTGTCAGGGTAGAGGTTATTCTTCATTTGCAGATAAGGAAACAAGGACAAATCTGAAGTGATTTATAGTGAATCCAAAGAAATATTTGAAACAGATCTAGATTCATCCCCTGCAGTTCAACTTCTTCTGTTCTTCAGATACATACTATCCTTCCATGCACATTTCAAGTAAAGCTAAATATCAAGCTGTAAATTTCACTCCTTACAACTAAAGATTTTTATTTTTAAATGACAGCTGCTTCAATTTTTTTCCTGGCATAACTTTGTTATAAAAGGGTACTTCTCCCTCCCTGTATCCATCCTGCCAACAGACAAAAATGTTTGTGTGTAGACCAGATCTTCTAGAACAAGTCTTTAGCTACTATACTGTAAAGTTTCTGTACAGTGCATTTGTATTAATAAAAAAGCCCCAAGCTGCATCTCCATTGCATGCAGGTTGAAATAAGGCAAATAGTACCACTTAGACATTTGCTGGGGGCATATCTAACAGATACCAGTTTAGAATAGCCCTACATTTAAACTTTTACTTTAGCATTTACTTTAACTTGCTTTTTATTATTATTTTTCATCAACATCAGGGCTATACTAAGCTTTCTCATTTTGGAACAAAGAAATACAATCTGCCCTTTGAACTAGAGCTACATTAAACACTTGGAGACTCAAGCCGACTTCCAAAACAATGAGATAACACAGCTAACTGTTTGGAAGCAGCAGCTAATTCATATCACATACAGACTGGAACTATACCCAAGCAATAATCAAGATAAGAATAATTCTGAAATCTTTATTACATTTTCAACTGTTATACACCTTCTCTGGATTAATATTAGCTTCCAACACTTCCTGAAGTATCATATTTCTTCCACAGGATCCACACTTTAGTCCTAAGTATCTAAGGTCACAGAAGACCACCCCTATGCAACAAATGAGCACACAGAAACAGAATGGGTATTTAGGTTGCAGTATTTCACCAGCAAACACCATTTAAAAAAAAAATAATTACTTCAGCTTATTTTGACAGCATGAGAGTAAAATCAACAGCTAAGCAGCATCTTAGCGAAACACTGACAGAGCTCAAGATTATTGAAAAATCTTATGTGAATGTTGCAGGTTTTCCCTTTAAATCATCATTTTGCTCCCAAACCTAGGATCATTGCTGAGGAGAAGTAACACATTCCCTCCCTGCCCCCAACACAGGCTGTAATTCACTAGGAGTCTCTAAGAGTACAGCTAATATTTAACAAAGGGCCAAGCATCATCAGCTAGTAGAAATGCACGCGACCACCTCAGACTATCACTCCAGTAACCACACAGCATTGCAATGCCATTACTGCCTGTATAAAAGGTGTCAGGAGGGTTTCAGGGATCTGCTGGTTCTCTCCTCCCTCAAACTCCCCATTACTTAGCTGATCTGATCTCACCATTTCCAATTCAGTGAGCGCCTGAACAGCAAGTGACTGGAGGCTGGGAGAGGAAAAAAAAACATTAAAAAAATAAAATAACCACGTACATTTGTTTCTAGGTATCTGCTTTTGGCCACTGAGAAAGACCTAACACTCCAGAATGGTACAGAGAGCACATGTCAGCGTCAAATGGTTATCATCTAGTGTATCATGTCTCTAGAATCAAAGTCCTACCAGGGCATCAAGACACTGTGCATCACTCCTGGCTACCCTCCTATGCTGTGGTTCAACATCCCAATGCATCTCACTGCAAAGAGAGCTTAGACTTCCCTTCTCCACACCTCCCTCCACCTCCGGAACATGGCATGCTGCTCCCTCAACTGCATCAACAGAGCTGCTCACAGACCTGTCTCCCACCAGCCACATTATCTCCCTGCCCTCCAAAAAAAAAGGGGCTTGAAATGCGTGACAAGGAAGGAAGATTTAAGCCAGATCAGTTCCCTGAGCTACCTCCCACAAAAAGCTGTGCTGGCACAACTGAAGGTGCAATGCTGACAGCTCAAGATGATGTGTATCTCTGCTACTGCACTCTCACTCTTTTCCTTTCCACCAGCAATGCATTCTCACCCTCTTCCTTGTGCTAGCGCTGGTATTTGCCTGACCTGACAGCAAACCAGCTCAGGGAGCTACGCTAGCAGAAAGTTATTCTACTCCCTCCAAAAGATGACGTTTTCTGCTAGCATAGCTCCCCCGAATTGGCTCTCTGTGGGCAAAGGTGGTCCTTCGGTTCTCCTGTGGTCTCGCTCCTCCTGAAAGCACGAGCTGAGTTTGAGAAACTGTCACAAAGCCACAGTCCAACAGAGCAGACTATTGCAGAAGCGAGAAACACGAGGGAAAAGTGAATTACTTAAGCTATTTTCATTGCCAAAAGCACTAGTTCAAACCACAGGCTTTACTTTTTCTGACTACCACACCGTGTGTTATTAGAATTTTTCAGGGAATGATGCTAACACAGAATCCCACACACCTCAGACTGACTTTTAGAACTAACTCTGAATGGGTATTTCTAAAGTAACAAGGATTTTCCCATACTCTACCTCCCTGTATTTATCTATCAGCATTTATTACAGGAACAAATTCTTAAGAAACTTCTACAAATGGCCAAGGTGAAACAGAAGGTTATATCATTTAACAGGTCAACTTCCAAACCTCAAGGAACACTGTTAAAAACCCACTTAAAAAGACAGCAGAGATGTATCTGGGGAAAGGGGTTAAGATCACAGTGTAATTTCAGCTGGATATCCTGTGCTAGTGCAATAAGCCTTATATAAATCTGTTTTAAAATATCAAAACCAAAAAAAGGTAACAATTAACACATGTATATGATCCAACAATTTATGCAAAATTCACACTAGGAACAGGGCAGGTCCCAAGACCTCATAAAGCTGATCAATTTGAGGTTGAAACTATTTATGACATAGTGCCATCAAGATAAAAGTCGCATAGGACTGTTACACTTTGGACTTTTCTTTTTTTTTTAAAATGGTTTTGTACTTTAGCTCCAAAAAATCCCAGTCAACCCTGTGCCTAACAGCATTTACAGTTACCTTTGTTAAATTCACACAGAGGGACTTTCACAGAGGGAAATCTTTTGGAGGAACAAAACGTGTATCAAATTTAAGCATGAGGAAGAGATATGGAAGGGATAGAGGAGAAAGCAACTTCTTCAGGAGCTGGCAATTTAAATGGCTTTAGGGAAGTGGAACAGGGTGTGTATAAATGGGGGTGGCGGTGGTGTTTGTTTTAAAGTCTTAGCACTGAGGGTTGCTAAGAACTTTAATAACGTGGTGTTTTCCTTGAGTCTGTGGATAACACACACTTCTCCAGCTACCCAAGATTTTCCGAAAGAGTAGCACAATGCATAGACACAACTCCTGCATCTCACCCCGACACAAGATCTTCAACAGCAGCTTTGAAACTGTCATCTTTTTTGCCTTCCACCACCACCCATTTACTCCTCACAGCTATCTGCTTAAACTCTGAGCAGCCGGACAGCTCCGCTGAAGGACCCAACGACAAAGCAGCAGGGACCAAGAGGAAGACGAGATGACATGCAGCAGTAGGGAGTTTAGAAAGGACTAGAACAGGTGATCCCCAGCAGCCAAGGTAAGAGGAGATAAGAAAAGGAGACAGAAGTAAAACAAATCCGGTTCAAGCAGAGGTGGAAGCCAACAACGTGTTCCTAACGTAGCAAAGCTAGAATCAAAATAAAACCTCAAAAACTGGATCTGGAAGCATCAATAATTGCATGGAGAGAAAACCCAGCACTTCCCTGTATAGTCTGAATTTCTCAGCAATGTATCTCCCTTGAATTGCTTTATGCTTAGAACAAGTTAATTGCTCATATTAATCTGGAGTTAACAAGCATCTAGTGCATACTTTCATATTACAGAAATTTAAACATTTAGATGAAGCTAAAAATATATACAGCAGCAGTTACAACTCCTGGTGTAACCAAAAATGGTGTTTCAAATCCCCGATAATGAACCAGGATGCTGAGCTAACTGACAATAAGAGGTTTAACTCCACACACAAGGAACTAAAGTGAATCTGTGAATGTTGTTACAGATTACCTACGCTGAGCAGTCACTGGCAGATTATGGCCATATTTGCATATTTAAAAATAAAATGAGGATTTGTGCTCGGTTAAAAGCAGGAGGCCAAACAAGAAGAGACATACCAGCGTTCCAGTTAGAGATTTTTAAGATTACTCTGGAAGTTCACAGCTAACTGTGGTCAAACCTATTTCACTGTCTTTGCAGACACCCACTGAATTCCTGGCCTAGAGCTGGCGATTATCTGTATTTTGGGACCCGCAGAAAAGATTTAGAATTCTTGCTGGGGAAAGAGAAAAAGGCAAAATCTGTATTCTGACTGGAGAAAGTTACTCGAGATGAAAGGGCGTCAGGGACCTCTTTCTCAAAGCCCCGAAATATTCGATCGCAAGGAGCCTGCATAACAACAAACGCGCACAAGAGAGGAGAAGGGAAAAAAGGGGGG
>VWZZ01000792.1:661100-691435 GCA_013399095.1 Psophia crepitans | reverse complement strand
AACCGCCGCGGGGCGCTGTGTCCGTCCGTCCGTCCGCCCGCCGCCGGAGCCAGTCGGTAGCGGCACCCCGGCCTGGCCCCCGAGGGGACGCGGCAGCCCTGAGGGGTCACTGCCCCGGAGGGAACATCCCTCGCTGAGAGTCACAGTCCCTCGGAACACCCCGCCCCAGAAGGGTCGCTGGCCCCTGAGGGGACGTCCCTCCCCTGAGGGGACACCGCGCCCCAGATGGGTGCCTGGCCCCTGAGGGGATGTTCCTCCCCTGAGGGGACACCCCACCCCAGAAGGGTCGCTGTCCCCTCAGGAGCACCCGTCCCCTGAGGGGCATCCCACCCCTGAGGGGACCCCATAGCTTCCCTCATGAAGAGTTGACATCTCCTCCGCTCCCGGCGCAGCTGGACACACCAGGTCTGCCGGTGGCAGTGGTGAAAGGCCAAGAGGCCTCCTGGTGCCTGACCCTGCAGCGATGGCTCCCTGGCACAGCCACCTCCTGTGCTGTAGCAGTGACCGCTTACCCTTCAGCCTTACACCGCAAGGACGCGAGCTCGGGCGGTGCAAGGGCGCTGGTGATGTACCAACACCGTTTTTGATGGCAAGCGGTGAGCGCGGAGGTTGGCGAGGGGCGGGGGGGCAGTGCCTGCTGCCTGTGCGGGGGGAAGGCATCAGCACCAGCTTTCTGCAGGCTCAGGGAGGAAAGGTGAAACGCCTTACCCCAAACCCTGCCGCGAGGCCAGAGACGAAACCCAGGGCTTTCCCCCACCCTAAACGCCGGAGCCATTGCCCTCACCTTGCCAACCACCCAGGGTGGGGGAGTCTGAAAGACAAAGAGGTCAAAGCTGGCTGAACACAGCTGTGGTAGTAGGATGCCCCAGATAGGACGTTTCCTGTAGAGACAGAGAAGCGTTCAAGCTGTTCAGGGGCAGTCGCAGCTGCAGAGAGCCGGTTGTCCTGTTCAAAGGGGACATCCAAGAGGGGCAGAGAAGGCTCTTGGTGCACGTAGGTAGGAGAGCAATGAGCCTGTCCTGCAAAAGGAGACCAGAATGGTTTGGTTTGGCTGGTCCAGCAAAAGGAAAGCAAAACCGAGCTGTAATTGCTCTGCCAGGGCACCAGGGACACTCCAGTGAGGGAAGGATGTAAACTTCAAGGAAGGGACAGAGCTGTCTGAAGCCCAGCCGTAGTGTAAGGACAGATTAGTAACTGGTTCTTTTCTTGTGGAGAAGGTCAGAGGATGGTTCCTAACAGTAGGAGGTGGAACTTACCAGAGCAGACAGCAACCAGAGGCAAGGAGCCTGTTTCAAGATGCAGCTTCCTGGTGAAGAGGGCAACGTGAAGCTTGTCTTCATGAGTGGAGCAGGCTGCTTTAGTGACCAGGGAATCCCAGTCCTGGTTTGAAAGTCATTAGTGGTGGGAAGCATGACCTATGGAGAATTTCTTAGCTGCAAACAGCGGGAAAGCTCTTTGGGCACCTCTGCTCAGGGACGATCCCCTTAGCTGCACCTCCCTGCAGTTGTTGGTGATATCCTGGTCTTCATTCCACCCCTTTTCCAGTGTGATGAGCCATTAGTCTTCATTTTCACAGTCCTCGTGTTGGCAGCGAGGAATCTTCCTCCCACTCAAAGCCCAGACATGCCACTTGCTAGACCCAGTTCAAAAGCCTGTTAGGCGCTGTACTAACCACAGAAGCCCTTCTCCCCTGAGGGGCAGGTGATCTAAACAAAAGGATTGCAACATGAACGCTCTAGACTCCTGCAGGGAACTTCTGTCTGCAGTCTGGATGGTAGCTAGAACCATCTAGCTGGACAAGCTGCTAGAGAGGCTAATGGCTGCTGACCTTGCAGCTTATCAGTTCAGATACTCCAGGACTCTAGTGCCCACCTGCTGTGGTCTTCATGAGAGCCTTCCTGCAATTTCTTCCTTGCAAGATCCATCCCTTGCTCTGCTGCCCACGAAACAAACTTAGTGGTGGTATGCTTGGTGGCAGCGTGGCTATGGACCGTCAAGCTGTCACTCTCTTCTTGTTTCTCCTGCACTCAGCTTGCATCCCAGCTGTGACAGGCAACTGGGTCATACAATGCTGGTCTTAAACTTATCAATCTCTATTTCAGAGCAAGTTTGGTTTCCTCTTCCCGCTCACTCCTTTCAGGAGGCTGCCCCCAAATTTCCCTTTCCTAGTGGACGCAGACTCGCTCCTAAAATACCAGCAGCCCGGGTTCCCCATCCCGCTTACACCCAGGCAGTGCTCAAGTGCTCTTTTAAGCATCTTTTCTCCCCAGCCTTCCCCTAACACAACTCTGTGCACAAGCCTCCACGTGGCCCTCCTTTTTCTAGGGTGGGCAAGATAAATTGCCGTAGTTCCTCCTTCTGTGGCAGTCTGAGTATTGCCCAGATGGCGTTGGCTGTCCTTCAGTGCGCCTGATCGGGTTTGAACATACTTTTCTTGAGCAAGCATGAACAGAATTAGCTATGGTTTTCCACAAAGCGTGCCTGCCCTCTGGAGAAAGTACCTTGCCTGAAAGCTGCATCCTGCAACTTCGCTTTGTGAGCCTTGGTGGCTTTAACCATTCTGGCTGTGCCCTGCAGCTCTATCATCTGCCCTGTGGCTGGAGGTTAGCGCTCCCATGGCAAGAGCCAGCAGGAGGGAAGCGTGCGCTGGCTGGCACGTCTTGCTGTGGTTACTATCTCTAATCTTGACCCCCAGCACTTTGTTAATAAAGAGCTCCAGTTTTGTTGGGTGTTTTTTTTTTGCAATCCTCTGTTCCTGGACTGATGTTTGTTGAGACAGGCCCATGTTTCTATTCTGTGCTGGTGCAGCACCTACCAAAAAGCTTTTGATCTCTGGCTGGGACATGTACAAAAATCGATTCCTTTTCCAAACCCTGCTGCCCACCCACCCCCCGCCCCAGCCCAGGGCTAACCACAGGCTGTTAGCATGATAAATATCAACAGCTTGGATTTCTAACCCACCACCAAAGCAGAGAGGAAGAGGATGAGGAAAGCATGAACCACAGGATCTGGTACAGAAAAAGCAGGAGAAAGTGCTTGAGAGCCAGCAGAAGGGAATGGTCCCGTAATACGAAAAAATGGTTTAATTCCTCCTGTGGGGAACAGCAAACAGAAGGTCACAGCCCACTTAAGAAAGGGGCAGCAACACCAAAAAAGGGGCAGCAATATCTGGAATTGCTAGCCAAAACTTGTGTGTTCAGGGGGATGGAGAAGAATGGCATAAAGAACAGTGGGGCTGACCTCAGGGCACCCATCAAGAGCGACAGCTAAGCGAGCGGTCACCAACATACCAAGGCAACAGCAGATCTGACTTCGTCCCAGAATTAGGCTGGACTGGGTCTGGCACACCAGAGCTTGCACCACGCTGCCACCAACACCATGCGACAGTTTTCTTTAAACCAAAGTGGATCGACCATTTTCTCAGCCAACATTGTCAGCAGGCCCCAGCAGCCATTCCTCTGCTCGCTCCTGCAAATGTCCCAGCACAAACTCTCTAGCTGGGACAGAGCTTCAGCCTCCCCCCACTTCCCCACCAGCCATGAGACTCGCTGCAGTGGGAGCGTTGTTTTTCCCCTGTTTCACAGAGGCTCCCCTTTGATGTTAATTGTTTGCAGGCAAAGCTTAGCGGAGAACGTAGCTGTTCTCTGGTTCATCTGCTGGTTACTACTGAGCTGCCCAGACCAGTGGAGAAAATGCTTTGATGTTAATGAGCTACAGACAATTTCACTTAACGCCGAGCAGGGCCTGGCATCTCAGAGGTAAGACTTTCAAGGGAGATCCTACAGCAAGTCTCTCCAACATCCGTTCTGCCATAGGAAGATACTCAGAAAGACATTAGAGCAGAACCTGTCTTCTCACCCGGTCTTGCACCACACCTAGTGTTGTTACCGCCCCAGAGGTGCTAGAGGCAGGGAAGTAGCTGGAATAAAAAATGGACCCATCGAATTGCATGGCCTTTATGGGATCCAGTGGAAGCATGATTTATCCCCTTGCCCCCTAAACCTCTTCCCTCTCTGGTCCTGCAGTACGAATACGCAGACATGGGAGAAGGGGACGGACTGTGAGTTGTCCACTGGTTCCTGCGTGGCTGGTGCTCCATCAGCACAGCGGAAGTCTGAACAAAACGGGCCAGCTGCAGTCAAGTCAGACTTGTACAGCCAGCCTTGGACTATCCTCTTCCTTAAGTGGATCTGTCAGGAAAACACTTCTCTGTAGGTCTGACACAGGCAGCAGCACACTGCCAAGTGCACAGAAACCTATGGGTCAGCGATGGGTTCCCTTGGAGAAAGGGTACAAAATAGTCCATGGACGTGTTGCAGCTTCCCTGGGTTCAGCCAGCCTTTGTCGGTCGGGACTCCTCCCTAAGGCAGCACCTCACATGCTCGAGAGAGAGCCCGGATTAGGCAGAGCTCCTGTGACGGAGAGGTGGTGCGGGAAGCAGGGAAAGGCGGTGAAGAAAACTGCCCAGCAGAAATGTGGGTACCGCAGCCTCAGGAAAACAGCATTGAATCACAAGTGTGAACAAAGGAAGAAAAAAGGCACAAATTCAATTTTGTAACCTTCTGCCAGTCATCAGCAAAATATATTTACCGTATCACACAAACTCTGCTTCTACACACACACCGTGAGCTTCCAAATGACGAAGCAAGAGACCTGGTCCTCTGGGGAGCCCCCTGCCAAGCAGAACCGAATGCAGACTACGTCCCGTCAAGTAGAGCAACACATGAGACCTCACTGAAGGTTAAGGAGAAACATGCCTTATTCCAAGGAATGTGGCTTAATTCCAATATATTGCCTTTGTTAAATGATATATAGTAACGAGAGAGAGATGATATCTTCTCAGTTTTATTGCCAGGACAGTATTGCTCCCTGCAGCAAACTTTGGATGACAAAGTTAAAATAACGCAAGCCAAGACTGAATCCTTGTCCCAGGCCTGTTGCGGGACAGAGCTCACACAGATGTATCTACTCCATCCTACACTGAAATAAAACCTAACAAGGTAGATTTACTGTTTTTTCCTGGAATTAAGCAGAAGAAAGCAACGTCACAGAGGACACTGTGACTGATCACAGGCCACAGAGACAACACTGTAGTTCGGAAAGTCTACCCAAGTCAGTGGGAAGAGACACAATACGTGTCCCACGGAGAGTGGGAAGGGAAACACTGATTTACGCTGCTGGGCAGTAGTCTGCAAACCACCACGGAGTGAGGGCAGGATGGGTGAAGCAGGCAGCAGTTAAATCCTTTTTACGGAGAGTTTATTGTCACGTGCAATAGCAGCTTCATCAGAGATGGACAGACTATCAGCCTGAGAACAAGAGAGATGTTCATTAAGTTTAGGATGGGTTTCAGTGCACAAGGCAATGTGTTGTCAGTAATTGTAATATTAATGTAAATAGAAAGCAATAGATTTGGAAGGTGGACAGGAATAATCTGGGGTTTACAGCAGGGAGTTTATCCCCGTTAAAGGAACAGGAAAGCTGGAGGGTTGAATAAATGGACTAGGAAAGATCACCTTTGTAATAAAAGGAAGGGTGCATGCAGCAAGGTGAACGCTAGGTCAACCTGCAACTGTTTCGAGGGGATGAGGAGACATTCACGTGAAACCAGGACAGAGCTGCAAGAGCTGAGCTGTCTGCAGCAAATATGGCTTGAGATAGTTCTTTTGCCTTTAAGCAGAGGCTAAATGTATATGATGCTTTACCTTCAAAAGTCTCAAGATGGGTTTAAAAACAGAAAAAAACCCCAAAACCCAAGAACAGGGATATTGTAGGAAGATAATAAAGCTCTTCATTTACACACAGTTCCCCTCCAAATCCAAAAAGATACATACAAAACCCTCAAGATGAGAGTTGCTGGTGCATTCAGCACTGAATATTTTTCTGCCCTGGATGTGTCCACAGGGTTTTGCAACTGCCCTTAGCAAAGGAAAGCATGGGATTGCGAGACACTTTTTCCTTGGGCTGTTGCTGGGGCCGTGTCTGGCACCCACCACAATTCAAAGAAAAGCAGAGTCGGTTCTGCTTTTCCCCGGCTCGAGGGGAGCGGGTCAGCTATCTTTTGTCTGTCAGGGAATTTGCAGGAACTTAATTAACTTAGGTCTGATTCAGTCAATTTACAAGAATGGTGGTGATACCTGTACAGTTCCAAAGCTCTTAGCGGGGTGATTTGCAGGCAGCATGCTCTCGTGGGTGTCAGTTCATTAAGGAGCTTGGCCAAAACCATAAATACTACAGAAACAGGAAACAACAAAACATTAACTCAACCAAGCATGCGGGTAGCTCAGGGGAAGGCTTGGTGCATCCTAGCAGAGGAGCAAGAGAAACAGGCAGTTGCACCTCACAAGCTTTCCACACCAGCAACCTGATGGGTGCAGTGTCCCCCAAATGAAGGATGCAAAGAGTTTGAGAACTTAAAGTTGCTCCTGAAAGAGCCCCAAACCTGATACGCTACAATAATAAAGGCAGCGCTCAAGCATGGCTTCAGACATCGGTGTCCTGCACTCACAGCCACATTCAAAACTGCGCTCAGCGTTAAACGTGTTTGTGGTCACTGCAAAGGGGCGAGGGAGGTGCTGGAGGCTCAGTGACAAATGACTAATTGTGATAGTGCTTGCCCAAGAACTTTAAACCTTTCAGAAATGAAACCACTGATTTATTTGATGCAGTGTACGACCTTCTGCTTAAGCTGGCCTTAGTAATCAAGAAGCGAAAAGTGGCAAATGTAGTGCCAGTTTCTGAATAGAGACTGAGGAAATCAGGGAATGACTGCCATACCCGTCACCCTGGCAAGAACTCCGGGGTGGCTATAAAAAGCTGAATGTCTTTATACACAGTAAGCTGACGTTAACCAGCAATGACCGCAAAATGTGTCTTGCTATTACAGAAGACCGGGGGAGCACATGCCGCTAGAAAATACCTCTGCCCTTCTCCAAAGTGACAGAAGTTTTCTTTTCAGTTACAAATGTGCATTCAGCAAACTAGAGGAAGGAGCTGGTGAAGGAAGACATTTTCATAAAGCAAAGCCCGGAGCTAGACATTGAACATGTGAATTTTCTTTTTAAAAAAGCAATAACAACAGCAAAAAAACCCCAAGCCAGTGTAAGATCTTCCCTCATTTCAGTAGGAAGATGATTGCCAGAGAAGCAGCTCAAGATGTGAAGCTACAGAAAATGATTCACGCTACTAACACAGTATTTGTCTGGGTTCCAGAAAGAGAGAAAAAAAAAAAAAAGGAGAAAAAAGAGAAAAAGAGGTAAGGGGAAAAAAAAAAAGCAGCAAGCCTGGGATATTGTTTAAACTACCAGAGAACCACTATGTATTGACATGTGTCTAATGCTGAGCATATACTATTGACCACCTGATTAGGATAGCAGAATGACAAACAGCTGGAGGACTGTAAGAGGCTGTTGAGGGAGAAAGCATAATGATAATGGGAGATATTAATTACCCCCATATAGACCAGGTAGATACCATGTCACAGAACGATGCAAAGCCTGTATTTTTAGCCTTGATAAATGAGTGGTTCTTAGAATGACCACTCAGAGGAACCAAGTGGAGGATGAACTCTGGATTTAGTCACAAGTAGTACACAGGAAGGAGTTTGAAATGTAATAGTGAACAGTCACTTTGTCATAATGTACACAATTTGCTCAAATCCAGTACTACTGCAGGAGAGGAAAAAGCAACAAAAAAGTACACTGTGGTGCAAGGTAACTTAAAAGGGAAAAAGAGTATGTTCTCCTTCAAAAGGGAAGAAGTAGAAAAGTCAGAAAAGTAATTAAGAACTTTAAAGTAGCAGATGAAAGGACAAAATGCTTGCAATGACATTAAGACCCTGTTTTTAAAGCTTTAAATATACCATCACCCAAAATATGCTACGAACAACAACAAAAATCTCCAAGTCTGGCACAGTTAAACAGTTGAGCAAAGAAGACATTTAGAAGTAAGAAGACATCCTTCAAAAAGTGTAAGTTATAGCCAAAGAAGAAATATAGAAGATCCCGAATTCTGCCAAGTTAAATAAAATAAAAAAAAACTTCAAACAACCCAACACATTTAGGCCAGCCAAAATAGTTTGTGAACAGCAGCTTGCTAAAAATATGAAGATTACTAATAAAAACATGTTTTACACAGTAAGAGGAAGCCTGCATGGACTCCAGGGACCAAAGGGGAGGTTTAAGGAAAGAAGTGTCAAGAAAAATGACCTTGACTAGAGACTACTGACACCAAACATGGTTCTAGCATCCAAAAGTTTTTGATTTTTTTTTGCTAGGTATTGAGAATCCTGCACCGCCTCCCGGGCAGCCGCGGTTTAATGGGAATGTGTGTGTATAATTTCTACTGAAGTTTGGGCCCCGCCTTGTAATTGCTCGTTCCATTAGGTGTCTTCCAGAGAAAATACCACTGAAATAATAAGGTGGTGACTGATGGTTTCAGACCAGATTTCAGTTCCGGTTGACTTAGGGACATTTCGTTAATAGATGACGCTGAATAGTCAAATGGGAAGCACCAAGGTCTGAGGAATTAGCTGCTAGTCAAAGCATCACGAGATAGAGGCAACAAAGACAAACCGGAGCCTAGCTTGTGGTTCTGGGAGGGGTTACTGCTTCGCCAACCTTGCTCTCACACGGCGATGTTTAGAGATGTTGATAGAGATGGGGATTAGGAGAACAGCTGTCCATAGCAGTAAGCGATGTTGGCTGCTGTCACCTCATTCCCTGGTTGCTACTGGCACTCCAGAGACCCTGTCCTGCTCTGACCTATTCCTTTTATCCAGGCCATTAATAGCATTGCCTTTTCTGGAGACTATCTCCACCAGCATCCAGAGGATTCTGACTTAGTAATTTTTCCTCCAGTGGCACCTACATTTATGATTAGATATGTCCTGCAGGTCTCTTCACTCACATGAGTCTAGGTAGCACTCACAGTCTTGTCCACTGGTGAAAACGGACAGAAATGGGATCTATCTGTCCAGTAGCCAGGCTTCAAAGACTATAAAAGCCCATGCATAGTCTGAACTCGTTCCTCATGCATCGTATCACGTGTTTCTCCAAAGGTTATGGTCTTCTGTTATCATAGAATCACAGAATGGTTTGGGTTGGAAGGGACCTCAAAGATCATCTAGTTCCAACCCGCCTGCCATGGGCAGGGACACCCTCCACTAGACCAGGTTGCCCAAAGCCCCATCCAACCTGGCCTTGAACACTGCCAGGGAGGGGGCACCCACAGCTTCTCTGGGCAACCTGTTCCAGTGCCTCACCACCCTCACAGGGAAGAGTTTCTTCCTAATATGAAATCTGAATCTCCCTCCTTCAGTTTAAACCCATTCCCCCTTGTCCTATCACTACACTCCCTCACAAACAATCCCCCTCCAGCTTTCCTGTAGGACCCTTCAGGTACCGAAAGGCTGCTCTAAGGTCTCCCTAGAGCCTTCTCTTCTCCAGGCTGAACAACCTCAACTCTCTCAGTCTATCCCTGTATGAGAGGTGCTCCAGCCCTCTGATCACCTTTGTGGCCTCCTCTGGACTTGCTCCAGCAGCTCCATGTCTATCTTGTACTGGGGACCCCAGAGCTGGATACATACATACACACACACACACACAATGTGCATTTTTAACCTATTAAGTACTTTGCCTCCATGCTAAGTAGAACTTCGAAGACCTGGGGTTGCAAGGCCCCTGTGCTGGTCTCTCTGCACCCCGAGGTGCACAGATGTCGCCCAGCCTGCACATCTTCATTGTACAGCACCATAAATGTCCTGTGTGCACTTCAGAAGACCTTTGATGGACTATAGACATCTTGCTTATTAGCCCTATCAGGCCATTTGATCCATGCTGTCAAGCATGTCCACTCTTGGGTTGCATGGCTAGAGCTGTTAAACTTCTGTTTGCTAAGCCTGTGCAGCACTGCTCTAGCGAACAAGTGGTATTTGGGAGTCCCTTTGCCCCCAGGTACTTGAAGGAGAGCTTCTATATTTAGGGACAAGTTCCAACTGTCTCTAGGTAACAGAGAAAGTGTATTTTCTGCTGCTTCTCTGCATGCTTCCTGCCTCTAAAAATAAGCTATTTAAAGATGCAGTTTCCAATACTCACCAGTTCACCTGGGAACAGAGCTTGTACACAATATTGGTACCGTACACAATTTCACAACCTTGTAGCTTACCCATTGACTAAGCCTTCTAGCCACACTCAATTTACCTCGCGTAGCGTTTTCACACGGACTTGTGGGTCTCCCTTGAATTAAGCTGGGAGTTGTTAAATCCATCTGTCCTAGCGGTGTTGTGTCCTAAGGCTCAGTTGTCATCTAACAATCTTCTGAGGTTAAACTAGAAACACCGTGTCCTTCATGTCCCTCATTCATTCCCTGTTCAATTCCATCTTCTTAGATCTTGTGACAGCCTGCAGCCACTGATTCTGTAGGTTTCTCCCCAGATTGTGCTATTTGCTGTGGTCACATCAGGCAAGCCAGAATCTTGGCAATGCGATGAGGCAGAGGATGGAGCACCCCAGCATGCTGTGGGACGCTCAGCGGAGGCAGAGTGTGCCGCCTGGAATGAAGCCGCAGAGATAGGCACAGGTGGAAGCTGGCTGGGAGCACCGGGTCAGTAGGAGGAGAGTGGGAAGTTGTGAAGCACTGCTAGTAAAACAAGTCATTGTAAGGACATGAAAGGGGATGACATGGATGAGATATGTCCTGAGGAGGTGTGAGAAAGGGTGGTAAAAAGGTACAGATATTCTCAGGGCCAGGCTACAGATGCACCAGATAGAACAGAATAGAATCATTAAGGTTGGAAGAGACCTCAAGGATCATCCAGTCCAACTGTCCCTCCTCCACCTATTAACCACTAAACCATGTCCTTCACTGTGCAGTCTTGGGTGTAAGCTGTCCTGTCTCTAAGGCTATGAGAAGAATGGAGAGTAGAAATTGTGCACCTACAGGAGCCTTTAATTTCCCAGTGAATGCCAGGCAATAAACGGCACCAGAGTAGCGGGGCTCAGGTATCCTCTGACAAGACAGAAAGCAAATTTCCTTATCGATTCACTGTAACGTAAAACACAACATTATTCCAGGCAAGGGTTTAGTGAACGGTGGGATTGCTCTATCAGTCAGGCAGCAGAGCGGCAGGGAGGAGCAGGCACCCAACGTAGGCAGAGCCTGCAAGGAGACACAAGCCAACTGCGGTCAAAACCCAAAAATGGGGTTTATTCTGTCTCAGCAAAGGCGATAAGGGGCACAGGGGGAGCGAGGAGACACCTAATGGAACAGGAAGAGAGCAGTAGCAGTTATACTTAGATGAGGCTGCCAGTTTCTTAGGCTGAGGCACTCGATTCAGAGCTAGGGATGACGCACCATGAACCAGGAGAAACTGCTGCTAAAGGCAAAGATGAGTCCCAAGGTTGGTAAGGAGATACAAGAGACACTGCCCATGCTGCATCGAAACCAAGCATGACCAGGCTGTGGGAAGGATATTAACCATGTATCTTGGGAATGAATTCAGGTTAGTAAATGCGTTGGTAATTTCAGAAGAGCCAAGTGCAAGCTCCCAAAATGCAGAGGCAGCGCAGGAGTGGGAGGGATTGCAAGTGCTGAGAGTAGTTCCTCACAGAGGAGGAAGAAGGGGACCTTCACTTTGTCATTGACGGGAGAAGTAGGGTGAAATATGACAGCAGCAAGGGCAAACTCAAACACCTGAGGATGAGCAGGAAGGACATTTGCTGTAAACGGGTGGGATGGAGGCACCAAAGGAATAAAAAGACCTTGCTGCACCGAAGGATGGATGTGAAGCAGCAGCTGATGCTTCTGTGAAAAAGGAATGGCATGATGCTAGGATGCATCAGACAAGTTATTTTTAGCAGAGACAGAAACATTATTGCCATTGCACAAGGCATTATGAGACTTCTTCCAGAACATCCTTGTAGCCCTGCACCCAGGAAGGATCAATTTCCACTGCACAGAGAAAAGCTATTTGGATACAGAGATAAACAAGCACCAGCTGATGAAGATCTACTAGACTTTGGCTCATTTGTCGCAGCCAGACAGAGGCTGAAAGGGGACAGATGTGGTTCTGAAAAGCCACTGAAAGAAAATATTATATAAGAAAATCTTATGAAAATCTTTAAGACATATGATAACAGCACAAAATAAGAAGTTCAGAGGGTGAACTGGAGAGTTTCTAGCCCTGCCAGGAACGAAGTTCTGGACCAGCCTTCCGAGAAGGGTAGTGGGGCAGAGAAACCTGTGGCAATTTAACTCACAGTTGGGTAAAACTCCCTTCATAAACATCTAAACGGAGGAGCCCTGGAGACGGGCAGTTCAGCCTGGGACACAGCTCCCGGCTGACCAAGGAGTCAGCAGACCTAGGGTCATTTGGAGGAGGTGCCGCTTCAACCCCAGGCTTCCAGGTTTCTGCCAGTCACTGTGACGATGAAGAATAAACAATTTCCCTCTTAATTCGATTCTAAAAGTACTCTGGCTTTCCTTCTTCCAGAGCACTAGAGGCACGCTCTGGGCCTCACGCACTGGTGCCCCCAGCATTACAGTCCCAGAGGTCTGCTCACACACCAGGCTTAACGCTATTGCCAGATTAGGGTCAGGAGGGAATTTTCCTGGATTGATAAAAATTTGTGGTTACGTTTTTTGTGTGGTTTTGGGGTGGGGTTTGGGTGTTTGGTTTGTTGGTTTTTTTTTACCTTCTCCAAGTTCACATCTATTTTCTAGACCCCATGTAATTTTCTTCACCAATTCTCTGCCACTGCCAGGCTGCAGACCCAGTGGTCCCTTCAGCTCCCTGCTGGCTTCCTGCGGCGTGTTACAGCTGCAGCATTTTGCGGAGAGGAGTCAGGAAGCGTTTGCAGCGCCTGGGTTGGAGCATGAGTGCAGCAGGTGTCCAGTTCAGAGGCACCGGCAGAACATTCGTCGCACCTTTACTCACAACTGCAGCACGCCTGACTACAGGATGACCCTGGAGAACTGCCCCCAGTACACTTGATGGCTACAAAACCGTTTGCGAGAGGGAACCTGGGAATTAACCCAGGCTCTCAGCTGCACAAGCACAGATTTAAAGCACACACAAGCACTGGCTGGCCTCCAGGGCTTGCTTGCAGGCAAGCAGGGATTTGGGATGAGGGATGTGTAAGAGAGCAGAGAAAGTGTGGGAGTGAGGGAGCCCCAAACCTGCAGGCTCTGCATGCGGTAGGGGGATGAGTGTCCCTCCCAGCTCTCAGGTCTCCTCTGAACCTCTGTTTCCAGAGATCCCAGCACAAAAATCCCTGTCAGCTTTGAGAGTGAGCATGCTGAACACGTTCGGTTGCATCTTAAGCGTGGAAGGTGCTGCCATCAGACTCTCCTGCTGGCCCTCTGCCTCTTGCACATGGTGTCCAAACAAGCTTACACACGGATAAAAAAAAAAAAAAGAAATCCCTGTGTATGTGCAACAATTCAGCTGAAGCACTTGTGGTCCATGAGACCAAGACAAACCCCAAGTCCCACCAGGTCACCCCGTTACCGCAGGTTACTAGTGAGCACGTCATCCCATGTCCCCGAGCTCATGGCTACCCCAGGCACAGGCCCCTCGTCTTCCAGGTTTTACCCACGAAGAGACCCGCTCTGGATGCCCTTCTAGCTGCTTTCCAGCTTGGAGAGGATGTTCAGCACATGCTAATGCAAGAGGGAATGAGAAGGGAAAAGGAAGAGGAAGGTGTGAAACCAGCATCGGTCCCTTGAAAGTCTGTTTGTGCAGATGATCATAGAGGGCAGGGCCTGGTGTGGGGAGTGTTAGGGACAACCATCTCTGGGCTGCATCAAAAGAGGCGTGACCAGCAGTCAAGGGAGGTGATTGTCCCCCTCTACTCTGCCCTGGTGAGACCTCACCTGGAGTACTGCGTCCAGCTCTGGGGTCCCCAGCACAAGAAACATGTGGAGCTGTTAGACTGAGTCCGGAGGAGGGCCACGAAGATGATCAGAGGGCTGGAGCACCTCTCCTGTGAAGAAAGGCTGAGGGAGTTGGGGATGTTCAGTCTGGAGAAGAGAAGGCTCCGGTGAGATCTAATTGTGGCCTTCCAATACTTAAAGGGGTCTTACAAAAAGGATGGAGAGGGACTCTACTTGGGTAGATAATGATAGGACCAGGGGCAATGGTTTTAAACTAAAAGTGGGGGGATTTAGATTACACATTAGGAAGAAATTCTTCCCTGTGAGGGTGGTGAGGCCCTGGCACAGGGTGCCCAGAGAAGCTGTGGAGGCCCCATCCCTGGCAGTGTTCAAGGCCAGGTTGGATGGGGCTTTGGGCACCCTGGTCTAGTGGAGGGTGTCCCTGCCCATGGCAGGGGGGTTGGACCAGCTGGTCTTTTAAGGTCCCTTTCAACCCAAACCATTCTGTGATTCTATGAACCGCAGGAGGACCGAGTCTGCAGCCGGAACAGGGACGGAAAGGTTGAGAGTGCCTTGAAGAGAAAGAGGGAAAACACCAGCCCCTTTTAGTGACCCCTCAGAAAACGCTCCCTGTGCAGTCCCTGGCCACGGGCTGCGGCAGCACGTGGCAGAGCCGCTCGCGCAGGCAGCGACGGGGAAGACTTACCTATCGGTGTCCAGCCTGGGGAGCTCCAGGTCCGAGCTCCCAAACCGGGCTGTCGGCAGCACGGCAGGGTGCCCTGGGTGGCACCGGGTGCGGCCAGCCACCAAGCCAGGGGCCCTCCACACAGGCAATGCCTCCAAGCAGGACCAAAGGCAGGCACAACCCGCCCGCGTTAGAGCTCAGGGGATGCATCTGTGCTGCCCTGCTGCCGCAACAGCCGCACTCACCTCTGCGGCTGCAGCCGTGCCTGCTGGCTGCAGGGCTGAGCAGGGACACGCTCCAAGTGCTTCTCCTCGCCGACCCTCCCCAGGCAGCTCTCGCCAGCAGCCACGCTTCCAGAGAGCTGGCCGTGCGCCGCTTCCCGCTCTCCTGCCTCCGCTGCGGCGGCGCCTTTGCCACCGGCTGGGCGGCAGGAAAACACCTTTCTGCAACTCTCACACCCGACACAGCAGCCCTTAAATCAATAACCCCAGCACACAGGGGCAGGTTATTGCTAACGGAAACCATTAAACTGTAACACGGGGGGATAAAGCCAGCCCCTAACACTTGGAAGATTTATAGGGCACAACAGCAGGGTGTTAATTCTTTTGGCAACGCAAACGCTTTCACACCCCCTGCCTTTCCTCACCCGCAGGGGCAAGGAGAGGGGACCATGTGCAGCCCAGACGCAGGAACACAAGGACACAGCCACGTTGCTGCTGCGGCCAGCGGCACCCACATTTGGGGTGACACTGCAGTTGCAGGGCTGCCTGAATGTACACACCCCAAGTGCATGGGGTAGCACACCCCTGGGGTTCATTCCGGGGGCCATCCCCCAATTCCCAGCTTCCGCCTGCCTCCACAGCTGCAGCAGAGGTTCAAGGAAAAGCTGTAAAGAAACTCTGAGACCAGCTAAAGCAGCTGGAGAAGGCAATCCAGCTTTTGGGCTCATGAACCTTTCTTCAACCTGGATCAGCCTACAGCTCGCAGGTGTTTTGGCAGGTGAACAGGCACTCCCTCTGCAAGGCTCTTACTCGGATCCACATCCACTCAGTGCGGCTGTGGCAGCTCACAGAGCCGGGAGCTGCTTGTCAGCACCGCGATCAACCCAGCTGCCCTGGGCAGGAGAGGGGCTGCACGAGTGCTGCAGCAAAAGGGGTTTGCACAGAGCCCCAGAAAGGGCTGCTTGCATCCTCCTCCCACGTCTCTGCACTGGCTTTTATCTCCTCCTGTCCCGCCAATGTCTCTGGGAAGAGCTGCATTACAGGTTAACAGTCCCCTGCCCACCTCTCCCTGCCATCCCTCTCTCACACTTCTGCCTGCAGCCGCCTCCTTGGACCCTCCCTTGTGCAAAGTCCAGGGCCAGGCAGGAGAGGACAGGGTGGGAGCTCACTCCCACATACCTGGGCAGCTGTGGGGGCCTCCCTGGGCCGAGCTATGGAGCAGCATGAGTCACCCCACGTGCAGGCAGGACCAGAGGCATTCCTCTCCACCCAGGGGAGCAGAAAGGGCACAAGTGGGCTCCAGCCACTGTGCTAACCCCTGCCCCGTAAAATTGCTGCACACCCCCAAAGGGCCTCAGAGGCCTGAGCATGATCCAAGTGGGAACGACAGCTTGGCTGAGGCCCCTGCCCTGCATCACACCCACTGGACACCCCACCCCAGTTTATTGCTGCTATTTCCCTCCCTGCTTCTCCTACCAGAGGAGTGGGCAATGCCTCCACCAGGCAGAGCTGGGAGACCTTGATCAGCCCCCTCCCACCCCATGCACGGTGAGGAGCTCTGGGGAGGGGGGGTCCATCCCTGTGAAGGAAAGTGTGTCCCTTCCCTCCACACTCCCCCAGCTCTGCAGAGCCCCATAGGGTGGCTGCAGGATCCCCCACCCCAGGGTGTGCTGAGGGGGGGCCCAACTGGGCACCGCTGCACCCTCCCCGAGTCGGTCCCAGTCACAAGAGCAGGTTGCAGGGCCCCAGCCCTGCCAGCTCAGGGAGCGGTGCAGGGAAGATGCTCAGGAGCAGGCAGCTGAACCAAGCACACCTCCTTGGGGGCTGCCTGGGAGCCCCCTTCTCCTCCGGCTGGGCATGGACAGGCGTCCTGCATCTCCTCCCCGTCACTATCCCTCCTCTGCCGAGCACCGTCTCACTGCGCTCTGCCAACGCCTGCAACCTCTCTGCAGTCACAGCAACACCCCGAGATGAGATGTCAGAGATCCCTCTCCTCCTGGCGAGCTGGAGCAAAACCAGCCAGCAGGCTCAGAGGGGCAGGCAGGTGCCGTGGCTGCACGCGCTGCCCCCAGAGCGGGCAGACCCTGCCCGTGCTCCTGCCAAGGGCTTGAGCCCCCTACACCCCAGCCTGCAGCCGGGAGCAGCCATGGAGGAGGATCTTGCACTGCCCCTCCGTGGCCACCACGGGAGCTGCAGGTGGCCCCAAAATCCAGCCTGGTGCCTCGGGGCTGGGGTGCTGGGTCCTCGCTCCAGCAGAGCCTGAAAACCAGAGGGGTCTGTGCTGCCTGTCTTCACAGAGGTGTTCACCCCGTGCCAGGCCATTTGGGGGCTGTCACAGACCCCCCAGAGCAGCTCAGTGACCCCAGCCCTTCCCCACTTCCCCCAGACACCCAAATCCTGCACCCAGTCCCCAACCCAGAGAGCCCCTGGGGCAGCCTCACCCCCCAGGGGCTGAGGGGGCACAGCCCGCACGAAGGAGGACACAAGGCAGCGCTGCTGTTTGGGCATCCGCATTTATTACAAGGCTGGGGCAAGCCCGGGGCTGCCACTAGCCTGGGCCCCTGCGGTTGAAGGCAAATGACCCATCCTCCTTAAATATTGGTTATAAAACAAATTTTTTTCCTTTTTCTTTTCTTTTTTTTTTTTTGTTTTCTAAAAACCCCATCTCTTTCTCCATACTTTTTTTGTCTTTTGTATTTGAGTATAAAAGCGGGGGCGGGCGCTCCGCCTTGCCTGTCGCTACCTCCGCAGGCTGCGCTGTGCCTGCCGCAGCAGCGTGTCGAAGTCCAGGGAGTCAAACTTGCTCTTGACAGGGGCTGGGTCGAAATCCTCCCGGTTTGAGTCTGGAAGAGATGGAGAGAGGCTGCCTTGAGCCACGGAGCCACCAGCACAGCTCTGGCCATCCCCGCAGCAACTCCTTCCCATCTCGCTTCAGGTGGTAACCTCCAGACACAGAGCCGGGCTGAGGGAAGACCGGACCTGGCCTCCATCCCAGCGCTGGAGGGACAGGGATGTCCCATCCAACCTCCCCTCGGAGCAGGACTATCCTTGGACGTGGCTGTGCCCAGCCAAGCCTGACTGACCCCAAGGATGGGGACCCCTACACCTCTGGGAAGCAGAGAGGACCCAGGTGGCCCCGCTCCGCAACCTGGGGGCTGCTGCAACTCACCCAAGTCGGCATAGTTCCTCCTGCAGAACTGCCGGCGGCCGCCGAAGCACAGGTCGAAGGGCTGCTCGTCCGGGCGCCGCAGCTTGTGCCCACTCTCGATGGCAGCAAAGGCCTCCTCGGCATAGCGGTAGGTGACAAAGCCGTAGTTGTCCCTGGAGCCAGAGGAGAAGGAAGGAGATCAGCAGCAACGCAGCATGTTTGTCCCCCCTCGGTCTGCGCCATCCCCCTGAGGAATGGGTAAAGAGGAGCCATCCCTGGGCAGGGGCTGCCCCACGTCCCCGCAGCTCTTACCCCTCAGAGCGGAAGTGCAGCGTGCACTCCTCGATGTCCCCAAAAACAGAGAAGCGGTGCCGCAGCTCCGACCGTGTCATCCTGCTGGGGATCTTGCCGATGAACACAACTCGCCGCTCCTCCTGTGGGCAGGGATGTGCCGTCCGTGAGACGGGACGGGGAGGACTCAGCGCCTCCAAACCCTCCTAGTGAACGGGACCTCTCGCATGGAGCATCCTCCCTGCACCGCCACCCATCACCCCATACCCTGGCCAGGGCCTCCCAACAGCGCAGACTGCCAGGCTGTGACCCCACAGCTTTCTGAAGCGATGGAGGGGCTGGGGAGCCCCAAATCCCCAGCCGCAGCTTCCCACCCCCCCCCGGCACTCACTATTGCACGTTCCTTCTGGAGGATCCTCTGCCTTTGGTAGTGGTCCTGTGCATCGTAACTGTATCTGGCAGGGCAGAAACCGGACACATGAGCTACAGGGTCATGGGGGTGCCAGAAGACAGTGATCCTGGCCACAGGGGAGATGCTGAAGGAGCACGTCTACTCCTGCCCAGGTCACAGGAGGCTGGGAGATGGGTGCAGGGGAGCTCACCCCCGCACGGTGGCCACGCTCACCTTCTCCGCCTGTTACTCCTCCTGCGAGGCGAGGGGGAGCGGGAGCGGGACTGGCTGCAGGACGTAGACCTGGATGAGTAGGATGACGTTGATGATGCAGACGAGGACCTGTCTCGGGATCTGCCACATGACCCACAGCTGGAGCGGGAGGAGGAGCTATGGGAACATCTTGAGCGGTACCTGGGGGATGGACAGACACAGCTCAGCGCCGAGCCCTCCCCTGCCCAGCACCACGAAGCTCTGGGGAAGACAAGACCTCCATTCTCCCCAAGGCACCTAGCACCCCACTCGGACAGCACCCATCCCCAGGGTGAGCTGGGCTGTGGAAACCTCTCCCCGAGTTTGCCAGGAGCAGCAACAACATTACAGAGACGTTGCTCCGCTTGGCTCCAAACAGTGCAGTGAAAACACAGCAGGCCCTCACCAGGCACAGCCTCTGAAGAGTGTGAAATTGTTGCAAGGGGACCGTGCAGCACAGGGCTGTGGCCAGGCAAGGACTCAGGAGGGGCCAGGGCTGCCGAGCTGAGCCCCACAGTGCACAGGATGACGCCGGAGCCATCACATCCATGTTGCACTCAACAGCCGTACGAATGGAGACTACATGTGCCCCAACCACACTGAGGGAGGTGGCACACACGGACAGGGCTGGGCTTGGGCCCACAGCCTCTTGCCAGCAAGAGCTTCTCTGGAGGGCCAGGCAAAGCTGATGGGCGGCAGGACTGAAACTGCCCTGGCAGCAAGCTGTGCAGCCTCTGGTGAGCAAGAGGGTCCCTCTCTAAACACGCTGCCCACAGCGGGTCCCCACCATAGGCAAGCCCAGGCCCCAAGCTGCTCGGTACTGCCACATATTCTCCTGCAGGACAGCAGGTCAGGACGCCACAGTCCGTGGGGACATTTGCCAGCACAGGGCCAGCTGCGTTTGCGGGAAAGCCAAGGCAGACAGGTCAGGTCCCTGAGCTGCATGTCCCTGGGACACGGCACTGTATAGATGCCCTTTCCTGCTACGGCCTCCACACCTATTGGCCACCGACAGCGAGGCCTTGGTTGGACAAGCCCTTCGTGTCTGGTGACCTGGGATGTCTCCAAGACTGGCTGAACACCCAGGGAAGAGCAGATGGGGGATTCCACAAGGACTCCAAGAGACATGTTTCCCACAAAGACCAAGCCACCCCACTTTCCTACGCAGTCACCTCCAGAAGGAATGCGGGGAACCCCTGAGGCAGCCAAGCCAGATGGGTTTTTCCTCTGCTTGCCTCCAGCAGCTCCCTGCTGCCGTTGTGGCTCCCCTCTCCTTTACACTTAGGGCTGTACCAGCCCCACCTGCATTAATACCCCAGAAAAAGCACCCAAAAGCCAAGGTGCAGTCAAGGACTCATACCGTGGTGCTCCAGGAGGAATAAGGAAGCCTGGCTCAGCAGTGCTTTTGCAAGCACAAATGTGGGGTTCAGCCAGACACCCACTGCCCTGGCAGGGTATTCCAGCAGCTCCTCCAGTCTCTGTGAGCCAGGTACCCCTTCAGGGGGACCACAAGGACAAAAAGATCAAACACAGACACCAAGCAGGTCCCTGAAGAGTTTTCTGGGCACCCTCACAAAAGACTGGCCACCGCGCAATTGCCCAGAGCAAGGAGACAGATGCTCCACCCCTTACCTTCGCCACCGCTTGGGTGGTGGGGAGAACGACCGTGACCGGGATCGGGAGGATGAGGATGAAGATGAGGACTCGCTAGCTCCATCCGAACTGGAGCTGAAAGAGCGGCTGGTACGGCTCCGGCCAGCCCTCCAGCTGCCGGCAGAGGGGCTGGGCGAGTCCTGGGGTCTCCGGTAGCAGCGCAGGGACCTCTTGGCAGCAGCACGGCTGGGCTGGGCACTGGGAGTCCGCATCTCCTGGTCCCGGCATGGGGATGCGGCTGGAGACAGAAGCACCGAGGTGGGGGGGCTGCTGCACCTGGCGGTGGCCTTGTTAGGGACGCTAGTCCGATAATCCAGGGGGGCTAGGCAGGCCGTCCCCAGGGGCTCCTGGCTGGGCCCCACGGCGGTGGTGGGGGCTGGCGGGGTGGGCTTGGGCTGGTCCAGCGTCCGTTTGGTTAAGGAGGAGATGGGTTTGATAGTGATGTCCCGGTGGTGTTTGACATTCCAGCGGGAGCCACCCTCGGTGGGCGGCTGCGTGCCAGGGCTGCCGCTGGTCTCTGGCTGTGCCGTACCCAGGACGCAGTAGTCGTGGTCTCCCGAGCAGACGTGGCTGGGGGCTGAGCTGGCAGGGCCCAGCACCAGGCTCTTCCCCTGCAGCTTGCTCGGGGGCAGCGGCTTGGCTTTCGTCAGCTTGGCCGTCTTCTGGGGCCCCTCCTGGGGCGCGGACCCGGGTGACTTGGTCTTGGCCAGCAGTGAGACAGCGGGCAATGGCTTCCAGAGCTGGTGGGGGGGCGTCGCTGGGGGGGTGAGGCCTGCGAGAGCATCGGACAGCTTTCAAGAGCAGCCCCTCACTGCAGCCCACCCAGCTGGGGCTCCCTCTCAAGCCCTGGGGCCACCTCCAGCCCCACAACCGTCCCTGCCCAGACACGGCATGTTCCCCACCTCAGCCTGGGCGTTACCTGCCACGTTGGCCAGCTCAGAGGCCTGCAGGCTGTCTGGGGGCTTCCTGTCCTGCTGAGTCTCAGGCCTGAGAAGGGGGAAGAAGCTTTGTCAAACACAGTGGTCAAAGCCCAGCCCCACTCCGCACGCCTGGGCCACCCGCCTGAGCTGCCCCCCTGCCCGGACATGGGGCACAGAGGATCCAAGAGAGCTGCAAGGATGGAGCGTGCACAGCCCAGTCATGCCCATCACTGCTTCCCCCAATTTTTGCCCCCCTGGTGCCAGCTCTGGCTCCCAGCCCAGCAAGGGGCTCAGCTCCTGGGCTGGCAGACACAGCCCCCAGCACGGTTTGGACCCTGCCAGAACAGACAGCTGCCCCACGACCCGCTGAAGCAGGGCTCAGCCCTCTGCCAGGCAGGGGCACTGCCTGCGGAGGTCTCGTACTCACCTGGAGCTCCCCGCCAGCCGCCTGTCCTCGGGGGGCTGCACGGGAGCCTCCTCCTTCTTGGCTGAAAAGAGAGCAGGTGGGTGAGGGTGCTGAGAGGCTGGGGCAGGGGATGGACCCTGCGTACTGAGCGGGGACAGAGCACCCCGGGTGCAGACAGGGAGAGGTTTCACAGTGCCCCAACCCAGCTCCTTGCAGAGAGCTGCTGCAAGTCCCCTTTCCTTCCCAGGCTCTCCACCACCCTCTTGGCCGCCCCAGTGATCCCTGGCCGCTTTCACAAGCCAAACAGACAGGGGCGCAGACACTCCCCCCCAACCCCCCCAGGACAAAGCCTCCAGGCTTGGTCACACCAGCTCACAGGCAGCAGCGTCCTGGCCCTCCCGCTGCCACGCTGCCGAGCGCACAGGCAGCCCGGGGAGGCCAGCGCGGCACGGAGCGAGCCCCGCAGGGATGGCACAGCACGGCGCAACCACACCTTCAGACTTCTCGAACTGCTCCAGCAGGCTGGACAGGTCAGTGGCTTCAATTCCTGTGCCAGGAAGAGAGAACAGCAAGTCAGGTCAGCCAAAATCCTCCCGGCACCACAGGGATGCACTCCAGCTCCATCCTCCCTCTGCATCAGCCCTGCAGGCGACGGGGTGAGCACAGGGGAGGAGAAGCAGCGGCAGAGCCTGCAGGAGCTCTGAGTCCCCACAGCAAGGACAGGAGCACCCAGCTCTGCAGCCCCAGGAGGGACCAGTTTGGGCACAGTGAGCCCAGATCATCCACTGGAGGCAATATCCTGGCAGAGCGCTGGGAAGAGACAGCACACCCACAGGCACAGCTTTGCCACCCTTGCCCGGAGAAGCGCCAGGAACCGGTCCCACTACCTGCAGCTGCCGGCAGCACCGCAGCCTCACCAGCTACGCTCCCCCGCTGCCCCGTAGCCCTCTGCTCACCGATCTCACTGATGAAGGCTTGCACGATGTCCTTGCTGCTGTCGCTGGGATGCGCCAAGCTGAGAAGCGGCTGGTGCCTCCACGGCCGTGCGGCAGGTGCCTTGGTGGGCAGGCTGCTCCCCTGACCTGCTTTTGGTGGTGATGCTGCTGCCTGGGAGAGGGATTTGTGGCCGGACGGCTCCTGCCCGACAGCCGCCTTGGGCTCTGCTGGGGTTTTCTGCACTGCGCCCTTGCCCGGCCCTGCGGACTCCTCTACGGGGTGGGTGCCAGGGGACTCCCCAGCAGGGCCAGCAGCAGGGGACACCTCCGCAGGGCAACTGACGGCAGCTGGGGAAGCCTTTGGGAGCTGGGTGAGGGCTGCAGTTGCGGGCTCCTCCAGAAGCTGGGCAGGGGCAGCCTGGGGGGCTGCCACATGCTGGGCTGGCGCTGCAGGAGGGACCCTGCTGGGCTGGGCATCAGCAGGCAATGGGGCTGTCTGGGGCTGTGCAGGGGCTGAGGCCGGAGGGGCCTTAGGGAGAGAGCTCTCCCCCGCCAGCCGTGCCTGCCTCCGGGGGTCCGACACCCTGCTGGTCACTGGCCTGGCTGGGCCGTCTGTAACCCCCATCTCGCTGGCCGGGGCAGCGGGTGGCAGGGTAGGGAAGGCCGGCGGCTCCGGGCAGCTGACTGCTGGGGCAGCCATAGGTTGCCCATGTAGGAGGGCCGTGCTGGGGTGGCCACCAGCCGGGAAGGCGGCTGTGCCCTGCAGCGCCGCTCTGGGGTCCCCGTACGCCAGGGGAGGCACCGGAGGTGGCACTGGGATTCCTGGCCAGTAGGATGGCGGTGCCCACCCCACTGGGGCATAGGGGGCCCCAGGGCCAAAGGGAGCCGGGGGTGGCACAGCTGGCGGGGGCCAGGCCATGGCCGGAGGCGGGAGGCCAGGCACCATGTGAAAAGTACTGGGGGAGCCGGTGCTGGGCGGCGGGGGCAGACCATGGCAGCCCACGGGCTGCGGGCCAAAGCAGGGCCAGGAAGGCACTGGTGGGTAAAGGGTGTAAGCACCGGCAGAGACTGGCGCCATCCCAGCAGGGGCTGCCCCGGCGGCTGGGGGCACATTTGGGGTGACAAAAGGCATTGGTGTCGTTGGGGGTGGTGGAGCCGTGGCAGCTGCTGGAGCCATGGCGGGTGCTGGAGCTGAAGCCGAAGCTGGAGCGACAAGAGCTTTGCCAGTAGAAGGGGCAGCAGCGGGGCTGGTGGGTTTCTCAGGGCTCTTCTGAGCGCTGGCTGCTTCGGTGGCAGGGTGTGTGGATGACACCAGGCAGGGGATCTCAGCCAGCTCTGTCGGAGGCTCGGGGACACTGGGCCACTTGCTGGCCATCTGCTTCTCTCCATCCTTCCTGCCGCCCGGGCTGGGCTGGCGGTGCAGCATGCGGATGCGGTATTCCCGCAGGCTCAGGGCCTTGGGTTTGGCTTCCTTGGGCAGGCCCTCACTTGGCTCTGCTGCCAGCAAGCTCTGGGGCGGCTCCAGCCCTACACCTTGCTCTGGGAGTGGAGAGGCAGCCTCTGAGACTCCACTGCCCTGTCTGTCAGCTGGCTGCGCATCCCTCTCGCTCTCAGCCAGGCCTGCCAGGCCAGGATGCGCCACGGCCGGCCGCTCCTCTGCGCCTGGTGCAGTCTTCTCTGGAGGCACCATGGTATCAGCCTTCTCCGGGGCCACGCTCACTGTTTCTGGCACAGACTCCTTCTGCGGCTCCTGCTGCACTTTCTCACGCAGGGAGGCCCCTGCCATACTCCGGGGCCTGCCCCGGGGCCGCGGCACCCGCTCAGCACACAGCTCCATCTGCCCCTCCTTCCGGGCTTGCTCTAGCTGCCGCGCCAGGAAGTCCGAGACCTGGACGGAGGGATGTGCTGCCCGCCGCCGGCTGGCAGGCGCCTGGCCCGGGGGCTGCCCAGAGCCGGCCGAGCGGAGGCGGTGGGCCATGCAGTCCCTGCCTGGCCTGGCCTGCTCATTTTGGCTCTCCTCTGCTTTCTTTTTCCGACTCTTCCTTGCTCTCTCACGGCCACGTCCCTTCTCGGAGCCCTCACGTTTGCCACCCGCTGGGGTGTCTGCACCGCACCGGGAACTGCTGCCGGGGCTCCAGGCTCTGGGTGCTGCTGTCTCTGGTGGGGACGTGCTCTCTGGGGTAGTACAGGAGGGCCCCTTCCCAGGCAGTTTCTCCTCCTTCTCCTCCTCCATCCCATTTTCCTGGGCTGGAGCTCCTAGCATCTTCTCTTGATCCTCTGGGACTGACTCCCCAGTACCCTTCTCTGCTCCCAGGAGCTGGGGCTCCAGGTCAGGAAAGCCGGGGGCCAGTGGCTCCAGGACCACGGGGATCTCCACGCTCTCCCCCTCACCAGGCACAATTTCCAGCAAGACGGGACCGTTCAGGAGCTCCTTGGCCACAGGCTCGGTCTCAGGATCCAGGCACACAGTGAAGGTGGGCAGGCAGTACGGGTGCATGGACTTCACCAGCTCACTCAGGGACACATCGCCTGTGTTGATGATGCAGGGGTCTTCACGCTCCTCCAGCGCCGCCCCAGCTCCGCTCACACAAAAATCTCCAGCCTCTGTGCTGCTGTCTAGCTCCGGGCTCAAGGCAGCCTCCTCCTCCTCTTCCTCCCCATCGCTGCGCTGCGGCAGGGGCTGCTCTCGGGCCCAGTGGCGGCCCAGCTTCCTCTCCACCCTCGGGGTGCTGCACACTTGCTTCTTCAGCAGCACTGGGTCCTCGAGGCCGTGAGCGGCATGGTCCCAAGCCAGGTCTGCGTCGGTCTGGGAAAGGGAACCAGAGTGAACATCACTCCTGGGCTTTTACTGGAGCCCCTCCAGGCACAGCCAACTGTGGGTCTGCTGCAAATCGGCAGCAAAGCCCCTGGGCAGACAAAAAGCTGGAACACATTTGACCCTTCCAGTAAGACACGATGGAGCTGGAAACCCGCCACCCCTATGGGGACATCCGCAGCATCCCCAGCCCCTGACCCCACTGCTACCAGTGCCCTGCACAAGCATCGCTTCTGGGAGAGGACACCCGTGCCAGGCGGGCAGGCAGGGGCCAGGGGGGCAGCAGCAGGGACACAGTTACCCCAGCACCATCCTGATGATGCTCCTTCAGCTGCTCACCTTGCCAACCACGGAGACACTGCTGCTGCTGCTCAGAGGCCTGAGAGCCTTGGGCTGCTCGAGGGCAGGGCTCTCGCAGTCCAGTGACGGACGGGATAAGCTGAGAAACTTCTGAAACTGAAAAGAAGGCAGACAGAGGATCAGGTGGTGTCCTGTTTTCAGCCGGGATAGAGTTAATTTTCCCAAGAAGCTGGGAGGGGGCACAGCCAGGACAGCTGACCCAAACCGGCCAAAGGGACTTTTGATACCACATGATGTCATGCTCAGTGCGTAAGGGGGGAGCTGGCTGGGGAGGGGGAATCACTGCTTGGGGACCATGTTCCGGGCAGTGAGCAAACTGCACCGTGTATCACCCGTTTCGTATATTCTTTTATTAGCAGTGCTCTTACTTCCCTCTCCCTTTGCTGTCCTATTAAACTGCCCTTATCCCAACCCACGAGTTTTCTCTTTTTCTTCCAATTCTCCTCCCCATCCCACTGGGGATGGAGGGAAGGATTGAGTGAGTGGCCACGTGGTACTTAGTTGCCCCCTGGGGCTAAACCATGACAGAGAGTGGCAGGTTTCCGCTGCCGGAGGGACAGGCCACCCTGTTGCTGGTCACAGGGACTGTCCCAGGGTGCTGGGGACTGGGGTTCTACCAGCTCTGGCACCCTTGTGCCAGGACCTGGCAGACCCTGCCTGAGCATCTTCCCACCTGTTTCGGAGTCGGGCTGCCTCCGCTCCTCAACTCACCGAGGGATTCTCCCGCTCCCGAGGCGAGGTCAGCAGCTCCGCGTCCATGATGGTGTCGAAGGGAGACAGAGTCTCGTCGTCCGTGCTGTCCAGGATCTCGGTGATGGCAGTCAGCAGGGACAGCTCGTTCTGCGCATCCAGGCAGGCCTTGCTCTGCTGCAAAGGCAGGGGCGGTCTCAGAGGGCAGCGGGACACGGCCATGGGGGTACGCTGTCGCCCCCCCCATCCACGCCACAGCCAGAGCCAGCCCGGCCACCACTGCCCACGCCCGCCTGTGGGCTCCCACCTCGCTCAGAGAAAGGTCCTCGATGATGGAGATCACAGAGGAGTCGAAATAGTTCTGCATCGTCCCCAGGATTTCTTCGGCCTCCAAGATGGTTTCTGCATCCAGAGACGTTAAGTTCAGGTCATCCTCCTCAAGGGAAAAGCACTGTGGAGGGGCACAGGGAGCCAGGTAAACCTCCCTGCCTTGCTTTTCAGGACAGGTTCTGGCCGGTCCACCCCACTACCCAAAGCCCCATGCCACGGTCAGCCCGAGACCCTTCCGATTACCAGGGATGCCTCCACAGCGAAAAATCCTGCCCGATTCACTCCGCAGCTACACCATCGGGAAAGACGAATCGATAAACCCAGCAACTCCCAGGCTCTGCCTGACACCGTGCACCGCTAGTGCTGGACGGGGAGCAGGCGGCTACCCCCACCCCACGGACTGTCACGCGCTCTCCTCTGACTCCAGCTGTCGGCGCTTTGGATAAGCCCAAAAACATTACGAAATTCATAACAAAAGCGCAGGAGTCAGCAACAGGGATGCAGCCGGCTGCCACTGCTGGGGCCCAACACCTCTGCTGCAGGCTACAAGAGGACACGGGCTACGCTCCCGATCCAGGACCAAGCTGGCTTTGTTGCTGTTCTTCAAATTCCCAGCCCCACATCCTTTCCAGACCCCCACCCAGCTCCAGGGATGTTTGGGTACCACCCCACAACTTCAGAAAGGTCTCTGCACCGCAGTCCGTGGTGCCGTGCAGCCCAGCGCTGCAGGGTGGCCAGGAAAAGCGAGGTGCTGGGCAAAGGCAGCGGCTGCAGCCCCTGGCCGAGCAGAGCGGTCAGACACACGGCCTCTGCCAGCAGCAGAGTGGCAGTGCAGACATGTCGCCGGCACGAGGCAGGACTCGAATTCCTGTTTGCAGACGGGCTTAGGCGGAGATAATGCAAGCAGGGAAGATAAGGGCACCAAGGACAAGCCCTGGGAGAGAACACCTCCTTCCCAGAGCCGGCAGGGAGCAGGCAGCGAGCCGTCCTCCCCCCACAGCAGCACGGAGAGAATTTGGCCGAACCCCGGGGGACGCGCATGTGATTCGGCTCGCCTGCATTTCTCCCAGGTACCGCAGCCTGCCCAAGCCTGAGCCCAGGCAGGACAAAACGGTCTGTCCCTGTACAAGACCTGCCTGAACTTCAAAATCCTCTTCCACTAAGAGGGAAGCTGCACTGGGGGGAGAGCAGGCGTTTCACTAAACAGCCAATTCCCAAAACATGGCAGCACCAAAGCCACGTGCCCAAACCCCAGGTCTCCGGGGCTCTTCAGACACTTCCCCCACCAGACAGAGCAGGCACCTCTGGTCGCAGCACAGCCAGCAGCGAGCCCCGTGCGACCCTGGAGCACAGGCATTCTAGGACCAGGCTAGAAATCAAAGCCAGGACCCATCCAGCAACGCCCCACTGCCACCAGCCCAAACCCCCTCAGCCTGTTACTGCGTGCCAACATGGCAGCACCAAAGAGCAGGAGCCTGCAGCGCTCCGGGGCTCGGCAGGCAGTTCAATAGCCCAGGCACCCTTTCCCAGGGCTCTCTGTTTGGAAATAGAGTCCACCAGTGACACCGGGGCACCACTCCACCCCATCGTGGTCTACGGAGCAGTTTTACCGCTCAGCATCTCCAGTCCCCTCCCTCAGCCAGCACTGGCTGCCGGTCAGAGCCCGGCGCAGAGCCCTGCTGGCAGCCGTCTGCGGCGCAGCCTGGCCACGATTCCCGGCCAATCCTCCTGGAGATACCCGGAGGAGCGGGGAAGCACATCTAGTCTCACACGCCCAGCACCGCCGAGCGCCAGCGCGCAGCCCTGAGTCAGCAGTGCGCACCGGAGCATCAGCAGCCGAGGGATGCGGTGGCTGGCTCACCCTGCCTGCTGGCAGCACGGGGGTCTGGGGGATGCCCCCGGGGGTGCATCGTCCTGGCAGTCTCAGCACAGGGCTGGCTCTCCCCAAAGGCAGCGCCTAATATGAGGTTTCCAGCCGTGACCAGTGCTGGACATTTGGAGAGAGGGAAGGAAAATCCTCCCCCTCAAACAGGCTCTTCCCGCAGCTCCTGCCCGCAGCCGGGGAGGGATGGTGGGCGGGCAATCTCCCCAGCCCTCCTCGACTCCTTTGACTCAGGGCCTGCAACACGGAGTCCCACAGCCGTGAGTCACCGCTGAACGAGGCTGCGTTCCCCCAGGACTCCCTTTGATCCACCTGGGGCCGGGCACCTCCTTCAGCCCTCAACGCTTCTGCGTCAGGGTGGGGGTACGAACCAGCCCAGCCTGCTCCCGCGTCCCTGCCCGCTCTCCTCCCTGCCGGACACCTCTTTTCCCCCCACTCCCACCCTCTGCACCCTCCCAGCTCCCTGCGTTTGCTTTACGCTTCGCGGCACAGCAGGGACGAGCCCACGGGGATGTTCAAGGACAGGCCTGGGCTCGGGCCGTACCGTGCCCAGGCAGCGGGCACAGCCGGGAAGGAAGACGGGAGGATGCCGGCCGCCCCAGAGCGAGCTTCGGGCACACAGGGAGCTGGTTCGGGCCAACAGCTCAAGACCGACGGCCTGAGCGCGCCCACCCTGCTCACCGCTGCGGTACCCAGGAGGCACAACCGGGGCCTCCGCGGGCAGCCGCCTGTCCGAGCCGTGCCAGCGATGCGCAACACGTGCGCCCGGCATGCTGTGCCGGGGCTACGCCCCAAGCCAAGGGCGGCCATCCTCCCCGCAGCACTCCGCTGGCTCCAGCCCCGGGCAGGCTGCCAGGGTGGCGCTCACCTGGCCGGAGCTGCCAGCAAGGGCACGGGGCTGCTGCCCACCAGGGAGCACGGTGAGCCCGGCAGGCCAGGGGGCTTCGCCCGGCCAGCGTGGCACGGGCAGAGGATGCTCCGTGGCTTTCCCAGCTGCTCTCGGGAAGCGTCAGGCAGGAACGTGCCTCTCTTCCCCACAGGCAGACGGCTCTGCCCACGGCAGGGAGAGGCAGGACAGGCTCAGCGTCCCCCTGCCCGGCTCAGGGTGTGGGGTCTCCCCTGGGGCAGCCCCCCGGCCAGGCAGGATCGTGGAGCTCCCCGAAATCCCAACGACTGCGCAGCGCAGGCGTGCCCTGGTCCCAGCCAGGGGCGCTGTACCCCCCGCTCCCCGTCCAGACAGCAGCGCACCCACCCCCAGCGTGCAGCCCGGCACCGGTGGGGTCCTACCGGACCCGGTGACACCGGCGATGGCAGGGAGGCCGCGCAGGGCCTGCAGCACGGCGCCCAGACCTGCCCTGGAGCGGGAGACGCTCCCCCCGGGATAAGCGCCTGCTTCCCCCGGGATAAGCCCCCGGTGCGGCTCGGGGAAGCTCCCCCACCCCGGTGCGGGCCGGAGCACCCCATGTCCTCCCCCGGGAGCTCCT
>VWZZ01000792.1:611028-628702 GCA_013399095.1 Psophia crepitans | reverse complement strand
CGGGGATGGAGCGGGGCAGGCGCTGGCAGACCTCCGGCCTTGGGGAAAAGCCCTTCTGGGGGCCCTGGGGCTGGCCCCCGCTGGGGGGGTCGCGGTGCGTGTGGGAAATGCCGGGCTTGCTGCGGTGCCCCGCCGGGGGAGGGCTTTAAAATGCGAAAAGCCTGGTTCCGCGGCCAGCCCGGTGCCCCCCGTGCTGCGGGATGCCGCCGGTGCCGGGCTGGGCCGGCAGGGTGGCTGCCCTGGGGACCACCACGGGTCACCCAGCTCCCGCATCCGCGCAGGAGGCAACCGGACGGGGCACGGGAGCCCCGGGGAGGGCGAGGGCCGGGGTTTGGGTCTGGTTCCCGCACCGGCGCGGGTTGGGGGTGACCCTGCCTTGGGTATGGAGAGGCGGCCGGGAGCGGCTGGGTGCCAGGAGGTGGCTGAGGCAGGGTGGGGCAGTCGCGGCACTGCCACCTCCCCTGACAAGCAGCTTTTCAGCTGAAACTTAAACAAACCATAAAGCCCGGGCGCCGGCACTGGGTGGCCGGGCCCTGCGGCAGCCCTGGGCACAGAGGTGCCGGAGGACGGGGTAAGTGCTTCGTCTCCGCTTCGCTCCCCACAGCCCCTCTGGTCCCTTGCAGGCACCCCCTGCCTGTCCCCCCAACCCCGCTGCCCCCGGGGGACTCCCCACCCCTCCTGGGTGCTCTCCCGCAGCTCTTTCCTTCCGGGCAGGAGCTGACAGGTGCCTGGTTTTTCTTCCCTGCGTTTCCTGCTCTGGGCAGGAGGCAGGGCAGGCTGGGTGGCCCTGCGCCCCCATGACACTGACCGCCCCTCTCGGTGCCCAGGCGCCCGCCGGAGCTGCCGCGATGGAGCTGGGGAACATCTCGCAGCCTGTGTACGGCCCTGGCCCCGAGGCACCGGGGAGCAGCGTGCCGGGCCTGGCGGGGATGGTGCATGGCTTCCTGCGGCTGGTGCAGCCCAACGCCCTGCCCATAGGTGGGTGCCTGGTTGCGGGGGGCTGGCGATGGGGTGGAGGGGGCTGCTCGGAGCTGCAGGGTCCCAGCGGAGCTTGAGTCCTCTGCACTGGTGACTGACCATCCAGCATTTAAATGCTGGTTAGGAGGGGTGTGTGGAGGCAGGGGAACAGAGTGGAGTCCCTGAGGACTGCCAGCTGTGTCCCACCCGTGTCCCATCACAGCTGTGGGGCAGTCTCAGGTGGGGCCCAGGACAGGCTTTGGTGGCAGAGCCACCTTACAGGGTCCTGCCCCATCCTCCCTCAATGTATCTTCATCCCAGTCCCGACAAAAGGTGCAGAGCGGCAAACCCCACGCTGCCTGCGCGTTTGCGGGGTCCTTGCCTGGTTTGCAGCTCTCTGCTTGCAGGTGACAAGGTGTGCTTGGGCGCACCCCCTGCACACCGCCCTGCTCGCCAACACTCACACCCCCCCCCTTCACCTCTGAGGGGATGTTGCTGGCACAGCTCTGTCCCCAAGTGGCTGCAGGTCAAAGCGGCTGTGGGTTGACACGGGTGATGCCAGCACCCTGCGGCTGCTCGATGTCCTGGGGTGAGTGCTGCCCACCCTGGTGGCAAACACTTGGGCTTCCTCCTTTGCTGGGCTCAGTCCCCGAGCCAAGCAACTTGCATGCAAATGCGTGGCTGGCAAAAACCGCGATTGCTTTGTGGCCTTGTTTGTGTCACACAGTTACCAGGGTACAATCACACGGCACCGTGTGCCGGCGTGTCTTTTAATGAGGCCATGGGGCACAGGGTGAGCCCTGGGGATGAAAGAGACAGTGTGGGGAACTTTGCCCCAGCACCCATCCCATGCTGACAGTGCTGGCTGGGCGTCTGCCTGGGGCTGGGGTGCAGGAGGACAGCCCAAGGGCTGCCAAGGTGGTTGCTGAAGCATCCTTCCCCATGCCTGCCCCTGGTGCGTGCTGGTGGACCCCTGAGAGCCTGGGGGCTGGCAGCGCTTTTCCTGGGCGCAAAAGGACTGCGTGACATGATGGCTGGGGAGGGACAGCTGGAAGGGTAAATGTGCCAGGCACTCACAGCTGCTCTGAGCCTCAGTGCTGGAGGTGATGCCCCGTGCTGGGAGCCGTTCTCCGTGGTGAGCAAGGTGTGGGACCCTCCTGGAAACTACCCAGGGCCTGGACCTGCTCACTGCCTTCTCTGTTCCTTGTCCCCCAGAACTGATTGCAGAGTTTCAGCAGCCCCAGAGTGAGGACACCATGAAGGAGCAAGTTCAGGAGGTGAGCGGGCAGCCGGGGCAGGGAGCCCGCAGTCCCAGGTGCTGGGCAGCAGCAAAGGGAAGTGTGCAACCCCCTGGGAGAACCTGACCTGCCCCGTGGGGGTCTGGACAGGACCCTCAGAGCTGGGGAGCCTTCAGGGGCACCAGTGTTATGTTGCCTCTCATTCTTCTTCTCCCAGCTGCTGCTCTACGAACTGGGTTTCCTGGTCTGCGTGGCCATCGGGCTCCTCTTCATCATCCTCGTGCCCTTGGTGGGATGCTGCTTCTGCTGCTGCCGCTGCTGTGGGAACTGCGGGGGCCGCATGTACCAGAAGCAGAGCCGGCGTATGGGCTGCAGGCGCCGGGCACTCTGGACCTCCGTCCTGCTGGTCTCTGGTCTCCTCCTGTGAGTGTGCTGGCCGGGAGGCTCTGGGTGGGACCCGAGGGCGGGTGGAAATGCCGGCGCTTGGTGGCCGTGCCAGGAAGCTGCCATTGTTTGCAGGAGCAGATCCCGGCACGGCTGGACAAAGGAGAGGAAGCAGCGGCAGCGGGGAGCTGGCCCCGGGCGGCCGTGCGTTCGCACGGCGCAGACCCTTCCCAACGGCTTTGCTGTGGGGAAGCGTGGGTGCGCCAGGCACTGGGCTCCCCCGTGCCTCAGTTTCCTGTGTCACTCCTCTCTGTTCCCTTGGCCGTGCGCAAGGCGCTCGCTGGGATGCTCTGGAAGCGGGGCTCAGCGGTGTGCTCCCCACCCTGCAGCCTGGGGTCGGCGCAGGTGGATTTGGAGGGTCCTGGGGGGCAGCATTAGGCCTGAGCTCCCTGCGTCCTGACCCTGCCACCCTTCCCTTGCAGGGCTGGTGACATCTGCGCCTTCATCAGCAACACCCGTTTCTCCCAAGCTGTGTGTGGCACCTTCCCCAACGTCAACAACACCCTGGACAACGTCCACACCTACGTGGCCTCCATCCCCCAGGCACGCCTGGTCCCCCTGTCCTCGCTGGGATGCCTCATGGGGGGTAAAAAGCCCCCCTGGGGAAGTGTGACAGTGGAACTGGAGGTGGGGAAGAGTCCCCGCCCACAATGACACCCTATTTCTGTCCCTCCAGCAAATCAATTTTATCATCGACAGCAGTGAAGTCCCGCTGGGCCATGCCAACCGCAGTCTCCAGGGTGAGGGTGTGCGGCAGAAGGGGGGCTGAGGCCTCCTGGGGGTGCCCTGGGGAGTGGACATGGCTGACGGGTGCTGCAGGTGGTTGCTGACCCTGGGGACCACTGAGCTGGTTCTCATGGGGATGTCTAAAGGGAGTGGGTTTGGGGGCTCCTCCAGGCTCCTGCTCTGCTCCAGCTGCTGCTTTTGCCCATGCAGGCTCCTCTCGGGAGGGTGATGCAGGTGGTGGCAGGGTGGGGTTCCCCCCTCCGCCCACCTTTCCTGGACAGTGGGTGTGGGATGGGGTTCTGGGGGGGGGACACAGGACGGGCAGTGTTTTTGGCAGCTCCCCTGCAAGCCCTGGGCTGCTCTGGGCAGCCTGGTCCCGCTGCTGGTGATCCTGCCATTGACACTGTCTCTCCCATCTCTGCAGACATCGGACCCAACCTGGGTGGCATGATCATCTCAGGCATCAGGAGCAGCGTGGATGGGGCTCTGGGATCCCTCCAGAGCCTCTTGCAAGGTAGTGGCCCCGTCCTTGGGAGGTCAGCAGGACTTCAGAGGGGATTCAGGGGGATGCTGGGGCAGGGGCAGGCCTGGGGGGCTCCAGCGGGTGTGGGTAAGCTCCCCAGGGAGGGGGGTCCCTCTGGCCACTGCAGCCCCAGCCTGGGGCAAATGCTGGGACTTTGAGGGGTGGTGGTGGGGGGGTGTCTCTACGGTGCATTTTTGGATGGGTCCCTGAGGCTCAGCTGAGTGAGGACAAGCCCCGCTGTGCTGGCAGGATGAGGTATTGACCCCCGCTGTCTTCCCAGGGATGGAGACGCTGTTGGCTGCCTTTGGCAGCATCGCTGACGCTCACTCACGTCTTGAGGAGCTGCAGAGAAACTACAGCCAGCGGCTGGGCAGCCTGCGGGACAGCCTCAACCGGACCCTGGAGCGCTGCGGCGACCTCTGCAGCAGCGTGTCCCTGGATGGCCTCGCCTTCAGCGCCAACTTCAGCATGGTGAGGGGGGGCAAGGTGTGGGGCAATGGGCCCCCTGCAGGGCCCTCCCCAGCCTCCCACAGCCCCTCACCCCAGGCTCTTCCCTGCAGATCCCCAGTGTGGAGCAGCAGCTGAAGGTGCTGGGTGATGTGTCTGGCTCCAACATAGCAGGCGATTTAGAGAAGGTGAGGGGTTCTCCCCAGCACCCAGGCAGAGGGCTGGGTGCTCCTGGTGCTGCTGGGGCTGTGCTGCAAGGGGGTGGCTTGAGAAGATCCCCTCTGGGAGGTCATTGCTGTCACAGGGGGGGAAGGGCTGGCGGGAGGTCTGCCTTGGCTGGAGCCTACCCACTGTCCACACCAGCCCCTGGTGCCGGCATGGTCAGGGCTGGGTGCTGGGGGGAGCCTGGCTGTGCTGTGCCACCAGGATCTGAGGATGGAGGGGACGTACTGTGGGCAGGAGTGCGAGCTATGTGTACACTGCCCCCTGGACACAGGTTAACAACACGTTGGATGAGACCCCTGCCAAGGTGCAAGAGCAGTCCCAGCACGTGGTGACAAGTAAGCAGGGCTTTGTGCCCCATGTGCCAAATTGCCCCTTTCCCCAGGCTCCATACTCCTTCTCATCCCATCCCTGCCTGGAGACCTCCCCTGCTGCCACCCCACTGCCTGCAGCCCTGGCTGTCCCCAGGTCCCCATGTGCTATTATGCTGATGCCATCTGCCACCAAAGTCACCTCCTTCCCATCCTCTCCCAGTCCCGGCTGCCCCAGGCTCACCAGCCCTAGACAAGCAGGACCCAGGCAGCAGCTCACAGCACCAACCTGTCCCTGTCCCCTGCAGAGACCCAGGACCAGCTGGGCCTCATCAGGCAGGAGATCCGGAGCTTGCAGGAGCAGTTGCCGTTCCGGGATGTGGAGGAGAATGTTGGGGCCTTTGTTGGCAATGCCACGTTGGCGCTGGAGGATTACAGGGAGCCGGTCATCACCTTGGATGGGCTGAGGTAGGCGGGGGCTGCTGCATCCCCTGGCTCCCTTGTCCAGAGAGGCTCAGGTTCTCGATCCTCCAGTTGCTGGAGCTGGGGGGCTTGCTCAGTGGTGGGGCTGGTGGGTGCAGGGTAGCCAGAGTTGCACCTTGCAGCCACCCATGCCCCTTCTCTGCCAGGTTGCCTGGGGGCGTTTTCCTCCCCAAGCAGGCAGCTGATGGGGTGCCAGGCACTGCTTGCGCAGCCAGGTCCTGCTGTTCGACTCCTGTCCCTCCTCTCACCCCAGGTGGAGTGTGTGTGTCCTCCTGTGCTGCATGGTGCTGCTGGTGGTCCTCTGCAACGTCACCGGGCTGCTGCTGGGTCCCCTGGGGCTGAAGGAGCACGTGGTGCCCACGCAGCGCAGCAGCCTCTCCAATGCCGGCGGGAACTTCTTCATGGCGTGAGGCTCCCTTTGCTGCCGAAGACGCCTGTGGGAGCGGTGGGATGGGCGGGCATGGCTGGCCTGGGGGTGCTCAAGCTCCTAAATCATCAAATTGCTGTGGCTTAATGTCCTCCCCCATGGGAGCTTGCCATGCAGGTGGTAAACACGAGGGTAAAACATGGTGCCAGTGAAAGACGTTTGAATGGTGCCCCTTTGCCCCTTGCCACCGGGGCCCTGGCAGCGTGGGTGGGCCTGTGGCTCTGTGGGTGGGCAGTGGCTTGCAGTGCTGGGGGAGCTATGCTGGGGTCCGAGCCCCAGCGTACAGCCTGGCTGTGCTCCGGGGGCTGAAGGCAGAGTGGAGACGTGCTTCTGGGAACAGTGGTGCTTCCTGGCATTGCTGGGGGGGTGTGGGGGGGGGCAGCAGGCGTTCAGGCTGTGTGCTCTGCGAGCTGGAGGCAATGCTAGCATCAACACTGGGCACGGGGTCTTGAATGCTGGTGGTGTCTCTGTCCCGGCAGAGGCGTTGGCTTCAGCTTCATCTTCTCGTGGCTGCTGATGCTGCTGGTGCTGGTCACCTTTGTGCTGGGGGGGAACATCTACATGCTCGTCTGCGAGTCCTGGCGCAGCCAGCAGCTCTTCCAGGTGAGCTCCTTGTGGGGACACACCCCTGCCCGGAGCCATTGCCACCTTTCTGAGGGCTGATGGTGGAGCAGAGGCAGCACTGGCTGGTTTGGGATGCTCTTCCCAGGTGTCCTGCCCTGCACCATGTCTAGTTTCTCCATCTCTTTCCCTCAGCTCCTGGACACCCCCGGCCTGATCCCTGGCTTCAACCTGTCGGAGCTGCTGGGCCAGGAAGGTGGCACGGCAAACTTCTCAGAGATGTACAGGTGGGTCCCAGCCTTGGCACTGCGGGGAGGGGACAGCTGCTCAGTGCCCTCGGACGCTCCCTGGGATGGGGACAGCTTCCCCTACCGACCCCGGCTGTGGGCAGGTGCTGATGCCAGGGAAGGAGCAAGGTGCAACTTGCCCATGTGGGTGAGAACGTGCTCCTGGGGGGGGGGCTCACCTGCCCCTTTCAGACTGTGCCCCCCTCCTGCAGGCAGTGCCAGCAAGATGCTGCCCTGTGGCAAATGCTGCACCTGGACCAGAGCGTGTCCCTGGACGAGCTCTTGAACATCAGCCAGGTGAGTGCAGGGGTGCCAGGGTCCGGGGGAGCAGAGCTGGGGGTGCAGGGCTGGTGCTGGGGGGACAGCGAGGGGCTGGCACTGTGCCCCATCATGGCTCCCCTCACCCCGACAGTACACAGGAGAGATCTCCACAGCCTTTGAGAAGATGAACATCACCCTGAGCCCCATCTCGATGCTCAACCAGAGCCAGAGAGACCTGCTGCTGAATGCTGGCCAGGCTGGGCAGCCCCCTGACTTCACCACCACGCTGGAGCAGGTGGGCTGGGGTTAGCCTGGTGTTGGGATGAGGGGGTCTGGATGCGTGTTGAGGGGGTCCATTGCCCCCTCCCCTTTGCTGCTGTGGGAGTCCCACTGCAGGCTCGCAGGGTGTCCCCTGCCATCCGAGTCACCCCTTGGGGCAACTGGGCACCTCCTCCACCCCGGAGGTGCTGGCTCCACTCTGCCCCGCAGGGCTGGGGTATGGTGCCCCACAAGCCCTATTCCCCATCCTTATGGCTCTGTCTCTGCCTTTTCCAGCTGGATCAGAATGTGACCCAGGGGAGCCTCCTGGATTTGGCCGCAGAGCTGGAGCAGCTGGCTGACAAAGCGGTGAGAGATCATGGCACCCTGGGGCCATGGCAACCCTGTCCCCAAAGCCACTGGTGGTGGGGGGCTCCTCCACAGGCCTGCCTGGGTGCTGAGGGAACGCGAGGCCCTTGCCTAGCTCTTTTCTCCAGCCTGGCCCCCCATCAGATGGCTGTGGTGGGGCAGGAACCTCATGCCAGGGGTCACTGCTGACTGCAGTTCCTTCAGGACCCCACTGTGACGGAGGACCTGAAGGCTGGTGCTCGCAACCTGAGCGACCTGGACAAGGCAATGCAGATGAGCTTCTCTGGGCTGTTGGTGAGCGATGTTGGTGTGAGGAAGATCCTGGGGGTGCTGGCTTGGGCTCCCCCAGAGCTTGGAGCCTGCTGGTGGTGTCTCGGCTGAGCTGTGGGGGGTCCGTGCTTCTGAACACTCTTTCTTCATCCCCAGCAAAGCCTGAAGGAGAACATCCACTTAGTGCAGAGCAGGACTGCCCAGCTCGAGGTAAGCTGTGCAAGAGGGGCCTCCTGAGTGCCCCCCAGTCTGGGGCACCCTGCAAAGTACCCTTGAGGTCCCACGGTGGAGATGGTGGGGGCTAACGTGCAGTCTGGGGGGCTGGTGGCTGCTGTGGGACTCCCCAGACAAGCTCATGGGGGCTGCTCATGGGGCAGAGGGAGGGGGCCCACGCCACGGACCCCGCCAGGAACAGAGTTCCTCCACCCAAGGTGCTTGGGCACTACCGGCACGTGAATGCTGGGGACGCCACACCTCAGAGATGGTGCACCCTGGGCATTGCTGTGGGGCAGGGTGGGGGAGATGTGGGGACCCCACTTACCCCATCATGCTGCTAAGAGCACCTTGCATCCCAGGCACAGACAAAAGCTGCGGTAGACAAAGCCAGCGAAACCCAGGAGTTCCTGGAGAGGGAGACGGCAAACATCATCAAGAACGTGAGCTTGCCTTGCCCTGCTGCTTGACCACCCGACGGGGATGTGGTTGACCCCCACACCAAGACCTCCCTCTGCACAGGGATGCCAAGCAATGTCTGGCTGCTTGTCCTGCCCTGTAGTCTTCCCCAGGGGTCCCCTGCACCCCTGGGTGCCCCCTCCCCTGACGGCACCCCAGGCAAGGGGCCGGGGCAGGGATCACAGCCCCGTTGTTGCTGTGTTGAGGTGGTCTGACAGACCTGATCCTGACATGGGGGGGACATGGGGCATGGAGTGGGCTGGGGTGCAGCATCTCCACTCTCTGCTTGTCCCTCCCAGGAGACATGGGCCTTCCTGGAAGAGCTGGTGGACTTTTTTGAGACCTACATCTCCTGGGCTAAGAGCAGAGTGAGTTGAGCCTTCCTTGATGGGGTGGAGGGAAGGGAAGGACGGGCTGCAGGGTACTGGGGACACTGACATGCCCTGTTCCCCCAGCTGATGGGAGACGTGGCACGTTGCAAGCCCATAGCTCAGACCCTGGATAACGTGGAGGTCATCACCTGCGACTACATCTTGGACTCTCTGGTGAGTGGGGCAGCAGTGTGTGGGGTGATACTTGTGTGTGGGGTGGCAATGAGGTCTTCTTATGCCCCTCATGCACAGGATGAGGGGTATCCATCTCTGTCCTGAGCCAGCAGGGCTCAGCATCTCCCCGGGGGATTGCTGTGGCTGAGGGCAAAGGCCAGGCTGTGAGAAGGGGTGGGTGCCTGGTCTTTGGGGGGCGAGCTGGGAGTGGAAGAGGCTCTCCTAATTGCTGTCTGAGCCCTGATGGCTCCCCTCCTGCACCCAGAATGCCTTCTGGTTCAGCCTGGGCTGGTGTACCTTCTTCCTGCTGCCCAGCATCATCCTGGCTGTCAGACTCGCCAAGTTTTACCGTCGCATGAACATCGCCGATGTCTACAGGTGAGGAGCTGCCCATCCCCGTGACCATGGTGGGTCTGGAGCGGCGTCCCCCCACATGCTGCAAACTGCCCCTTCATGTGTCCCATCGCAGTAATGTGGGCTGGGGGGGGCAGGGTGGTGGCTTTGGACCTTCAGCCTCCAAGAATGGAGATGCTTTGGAGAAGAGCCTGGCTCTGTCTGCTCTGCAGCCCCACTTTGGGCAGCTGAAGGGGCATGCGACCCCCTTGGAGGAGGGAAGCCGGCTGGCACAGCATGGGCTGCAGCCCCCAGCTCGGCTTGGGGGTCCGCCATTGGCCTTGCCCCAGCTTTGCACCTTTTTTTGTGCTGGGGCCCCAAAACGGGAGCACAGCTGGACGTGGTGCAGACCGCAACGTGCCGCACGGTTGGCGTGGTTGCCACGAGGGTGCAGTGCTTGCTCACACGCCCGCAGCTGCTGGCACCTCGGAGCTGCCCCCCAGCCCTCTGGGACCCTCTCCCCGTCCCTCTGACCCGCAGCCGCGGCCCCTGCGGGTGGTGAGCGGTTTCCCCTTGGATGTCCAACCGCTGAGGGCTCTGGCTTGGCCCCACGGCGCAGCTGGTTTCTGGGGGTTCCCCAGCCTCCCACCTGCCACCCCTCCGCTCCAGGGCCGCAGCCACCCGGGGAGCCAGGGTTTGCAGCACCCTCATGCCCGGTGTGGCCCCAGCCAGCCTGCCTCCCTGCCTGTCCCACTCCTCCTCACCCCATGCCCTGGCTTTCCCAGGCCCCATGCTGGGGTGGTGCGTGCGGGCCGTGGCGCTGAGCCAGGCTGTGCCCTGCCCGCATCGTGCCTGGGACTCCCACCGGTGGCCCCGGTGCCTTTCACTTCCCGCTGCGGCGGAGCTGGCTGGAGGCACGGGCTCAGCTGCCAGGGAAACTTGGGGGAACTGAAATCGTGGCGGGGGGGAGCTGTGTGCCACCGAGCCGGCAAGTGTGGGGCCCCACTCTGCCTGCCCGGGGAGAAGCAGTGATGCTCTGGGGCAGCGATGTCTGGGGGGGCTGTAGGAGCCCACGCTCTGTGTCCAGGTGGGGCAGCTGGGATGGAGGGGAGCACAGCACCCTGCAGCCCCCCCATTGTCTGACCCTGTCCCACTGGGAGGTGCTGGGCTGTCCCAGGAAGCATCTTGCCCCACTGACACAGTCCCCTCTTCTTTCTCCCTTCCAGAAATGAAGCCTTGGAGATGTAAGTAGCAGTGCCAGGTCCCTGTGTGGGGTGGGGGGCAGCTCATGTGGCAGGAGGGGACACAGGGCACAGAGCGAGGGGGGCAAGGAGGGGCACAGGGTGAGTGCAGGCCAAGCAAGGTGCTGGTACCAGGGGTACTGGGGAGGTGGGGCCTCTGCAGCATAGATTGTTCTGGGGTCCTGCCACTATCTTCCCACGCTCCTAAGTTTGGGGGTGCTGCTGCTCACAGCCTCCCCCTAACAGGTGGGGTGGTCTCTGTACCCTCTTTGCTGTGGGGCTGGGCAGCAGGAGGTGGGTCACATTTGGCCATCCCAGTGCATCCTGGGCTGTCCCTCGCTCCCCTTTCTGGCTGGGGGTGACATAGGTGACTTTGGTTTTGCAGGCCACCCACGTTCAACTTCTACAAAATCCCCCGGCCATCCACGAGGCATTAGCCCCTGCTGCCCGTGGGCATAGGCACAGAGGAGATGGACACGGACACAGCTGCCCCATCTGCTGCACCTTCTCCTTGGGTGCTGAGAAGCAGCTTGGGACCCCCCCCGGCTGAAACTCCCTCCCCAGTTCCCAATATGTGACGATGCCCCGGTATGTGGAGAGGGGGGCTGCCCCAGGTGGGATTTCACCCCCACCCTGCCAGACCCCGTGGGCTTGGGGCAGCTCGGACTGTCCACACCACTGCAGCCTGCGCTGCTGGCCAACGGGAACCTGCTCACCCAGGCTCCTTGCTCAAAAAACATGACTAATTTATTTTTGCAGGGAGCCTGACTTTTTCCAAGGCTGTGATCTTTTCGGTGTCAATAAATGGGGTGTTTGTGTGTGCTGCAGGCACGTGGCTGCACTCTTCACGCCCGGCTGCGACGGAAGGGCATGCCGGCAGGGGCAGGGAGGGTTCCCCGCTGCTGGCACAAGCTGAGGCTGCGCCTGGGAGCTCTTGCTGGGGTCCCAAGTGTGCTCTGCCCACAGCCAGCTCTCGGAGTCCTGACCCAGCCCACGGGTCGATGCTGGATCACTGCTCTGTGTCACCAAGGCTGGGTGATGTTCCTCTCACAGAGCAGCCCTCTGCACGTGCGGCTGGGAGGGTGCCAGCTCCTCCCTTGGGAAAAGCCATGCAAAAGCCTCCTGTCCATGGGGTTTCCCCCCCTCCCAGGGCACAGGCACTTCCCTGTGCCCTCTGGCGACCCTGCTATCTGTCATCTGTGGGTTTCCAGTTAGTTTATGGGGTGCCTGCAGCCCACACCTCCCTCCTGCTACTGGGTATGGTGGCATTGGGACTTTCAGCATCCCCCCCTGCACGTCCCACGCTGCGGCGTGGCACGGACAGGCACAGCCAGAGCTGCATGCACAGGTAAGCCAAGAGCTACTCGGTCTGCACCCGCCATGGGGTGAGTGCAGGGATCACTTTGCACTGCTCCTTGGCGCAAGCACAGGGACCGTCCCGAAAGCCGGGTCAGGCACAGGGGACATCCAAGAGCAGCTTGACTCATTTCCTTCATTGCACAGTCCAAGTCTCTCTGGAGCGAGCAAGGGGACTGAGCTGGCCAGCTCGCCCTCTGCTACGTGCATCTACTTTATCGCTTTTCCCATTTGCCTTCAGATCTTCTAATCGCTATTTTTTCCTTCAGGCATTATCTGAAGCTGCGCTGGCCTTTCCTCTCGCTATCTCCCCCTCGCACCCGTCCTGACCACAAAGAGAGCCCCGTGCTTGCATATCAACTGTCTGAATCCGTCCTCTGTGGTGGCTCAGCCCCTGCTCCCCCCAGGGATGCCCATCCTTTCTGGTCCTCAGGGTGGGATTTCCCAGCACCAGTGGAGAGCATTTAGCTCAGTTTTGTCTCCACTTGCTCGGCCTTTGCTCTCCCCCACCCTAAACCCTCAACCTCCCGAGTAATGACTGGTTTACGCTTGTTTAGGGCCCGCGTGTGGAGGTTTCCATCCCCAAGCCTCAGATTGTCCCCACCACACAGCGTTCCCCGCTTCCTCTTCCTTTGCTGTGCCTCGGGGACACCAGCCTGCGCAGGACTGCTGCTGGCTTCGGTTTCCGCTCGCTGGCGTTGCAGGCACTGCTTGCTCCCTGCTCCCCTCTCTGCTCAGCCTCCAGTCACCGTCTTTTCTTCTCCGCAGAGCTAGGGCTGGAAGACAGGGAGCTTGACCCTCCTCGTTTGCTGCATCACTGTGGCCACCTGCATCCAAACCCAGCCCCGCAACAAAAATCTCCCCCCCCAAGTTACCACACAGCCTTTGCCAGAGCATGGGGCTTGCTCCCAGCAGCTCCCCGTTCAGCAGCTGTGGCTCTGAGGGGGGCCTGGGTCCGTCCTCCTCCTCCTGAGCAGCCTTGGGAGGTGGCAAGAACGGCATCAGGCGGGGCCAGCAGCTGCTTGGGGAAGAGGTGAGGACAGGTCACTGCAAAACGCCCACAGTGGCCGCCGCTGTCTCTCCTTCAGGCCAGGCCCCCTGCTTGCACATGGACGGCAGCTGCCAGGATCCACTTCCCTGGCATGGGAGAGAAACTCGCAGTGCCCCATGGCCGCAGCACGAGGCTAACCATAACGAAGGTCTCATCAATACCCAGCCAGCCTCTGGAGAACGGCTGCAGCAGTTCCTCTTCCCCTTTGCCAGACTTTTTTCCACCACAGGGACTTTCAGCAGCCGAGCCCACGTCTGGGGGAGGCCCTGCTGCATCTCTAAAGTGGTTTCACAAACCAGGATCCCTCCAACAGCAGCTCTGCTGCTGTGCGCACGGAGCAGCAGGCTCCTGCCAGGGCCAGCCTGGTGCGCCCTGTTGCTGGTTTTCCAGCCGTGAACAAAGGTATAAGTTGCAGCTCTTGAGGAAAAAAAAAATTCTCATTTCCTCAGCCCCCTCTTGGGCCCAGCCAACAAGAAGCCCCAACGACTTTGTGGGGGGTGCTTGTGGCACTAAGCAGCTCCAGAGAGGATGGGAGCAAAGCCCAGGTAGATGGCCTTGCTCTCAGCAACGTGTAGGCTTGCCTCTGCCAAACCATGCACTGCCTGGGATGGCCCTTCTGGGCTGGTCACCGGCCGGCCAGGGCAGAGTCCTGGCTCCACGGCTTCATAATGGTAAAGGGCTGAGTGCTGTGGAGGGAAGGGGCTGTCCCAGCACGGCTGGATCTCTGAGCCCAGCACATACCAGTAGTGAGTCACACGGGGCAGTACCACGATGAGTTGAGCTTGGCCACTTTTCACCAGAAGCAAAACAAAACTGTCCTCCTCCTGAGGGTGTGCATCCTCACAACATCCACCACCACCCCAGCACTGCTTTAGGAACCTTTATTTTTAAAAGGAGTCTGTCTTCCACACTTAACCCCACTCTCAAGAGGACAAATGCAGGTGAATCTCCTTCATCCCATCCCAGCCAGGCTCTGCCAGACCGGTGAGGCAAGAGACAGCTCCTTCAACCCACAGCCGGGGTCTTTCTCCCAGAGGAGGGGGCCAGGCAGTGAGCACTGGAGAGAGGCTGGAACCTGGATCTTCCCACACGACTGCTCTCGAGTTACACTGACTTTGCAAACACAGGCACAATATGAGCCAGACAACCCTGACAAAGCCCCTTTGTGTGCAAAGGGCAAAGGTAGAGGAGATGGGAACAGAGGGCCTGGGCCTCCTGCAGCATAATCTAAGCTTCCACAAAGGAAAGGGAGAGGCAGGGCCAGCCCCAAGCTTGCACAGGCTGCTGCCAGCTTCTCAGCTCAGAAAAGAGTTTGGGTACTGTCTGGGATAGAGAGATAAGGGAATTAGGCTGCTCTCTTCAGCTAAGTAGCTGCAATCAGTCACAGCTACAGGACTGATCCCAGAGGAATTGCAGCGAGACAGCACGCAGAGTGCTGCAGCTGCCAGCGCATGTGCTGGGATCCCCGGTACCACGGAGCTGCGCCACGCTGGCATTTCGCATCTGACTGAGCCCAAAGGAGCGGGACTCGGCGACCCCGCTGCAAGAAACATGCCCAGTTTCTCACAGGCACTATCCAACCCACGGAGCAGAGACTGGGGGGGAAAGACCGTGTCTGTCCCTGCCCATCGCTCCACCACCACTCCTAAAGGATCAGGGAAGTAAAAGTGAACTTATAAAGGAGCTAAGCAAACCGAAACCAAAGTGCTTTGGGCAGGGAGCAGTTCTGTAGTCCTGCAGTGCAGCGAGCACTTTCATCTGCAAATGCACCCGGCATTTGCTCCTCCACTGCGGCACACGCAATTGCACTTGCTAGAAATAGCCAGAAAGCCTGCCCTGGCTCCAGCCGAGATCCCCCAACCCCAGCCACCCAACGGGCTCTTCGAGATGCTGCTGCAGGGAGGCTTCAGAAAAGAGCAGGCTTCCGTACCGCCAGGCAGGGCAGGATTTCCTGGGGTGAATGCAGCTTTTCCCTCCTCATGCACTCAAGGCTTCCCCCCGTCACACAGTGTCACCCTGTACCAGCACCGAGGGGGAGGAAGTCCTTGCCGTGGGTGGCTGAGCGCCATCATCAGCTGCTGCTTTTGAGGGGATCTTGTGCTCTCGGGGCGGGGTGGGGGGGGGAAAGGGGGGGCTCTGCAAGGGCTCCGAGGACATCTCNGGGGGGGGGGGGGGGGAAAGGTGGGGCTCTGCAAGGCATCCGAGTACATCTCGTCCTGGGCGCAGGGACGCTGCACAACCCTTTGCAGCAGCGGCTTGAGCAAGCCTACAGTCAGCTGGTTCCCCTCGCTGGAGAAAGGCACTGGGTCCTCCTGGGAGTGAGGGAGGTGCTGCAGGACCACAGTGAGGATGTCTGAGGCAGTGAGGTCAGCGGGGCACAGTGGCCACAGTGTGTCCAGATAAGGGTCCAGCTCCCGGTGCTGGGCAAACTCTGCCAGCAGCGTGGTGAATATCTCCTTGTTAAGCAAGGGGCTGAGCTTGGAGAACTTCTCTGCCACCTCCACCACCCGCTGCCACTGCTTCAGGTGGATGAGAAGGTGCAGAGCTTGCAGCACGGCCTTAGGCCTCTTGCTACAGAGCAGCAGCTCGAGCTCCATCTCATCATCTGCCTCACTGTGCTTGTGCTTCCTGGCCAGCACTCCCAGTGCTCTCTTGTACAGTGGCACCCGGCCCTCTGGGCCCTCCTTGCTGCTGTATGCCCAAGAGATGCCAACGTACTGCTGGGTCAGCTCCACAAAACTGGGCAGCCACTTGGGTTTGAACCTCAGGAAGGAGGCGCAGATGAGCTCAAAGAGTGGGACCACCCCATTCTGACCCACCTCCTCCTGCTGCGGCCCTCCCAGGACCTTCTTCCACACCTCTGGGGTGGCCCTGGCTACCAAGAGGCCGTCCCCATTCTGCTGCAGCTGCAGGCAGCTCCTCGTGGCCTTCCAGGCAGCCTTGGGGAAAGAGGCAAAGATGGAGTTCAGGTAGGCCAGGTTGTCCTTGTCCATGTCAGAGTGCAGAACACGGCTGACCTCCTGCTCCACCAGTTCCTCGCAGTAGCTTTCCACTTCACTCTCTGGGGCGCACACCACGCAGGTCTTGAGGAGCTCCAGGCTCATGTAGCTCTGCAGCTCCAGACTCATTGCGCTCAACAGCTTGGCATAAGTGTCTTGGAGGCCTCGAGCTGGCTTCTGCTTCTGGTGGAGGCTGTGCTGCAGGATGGCAGTGAGGGCCACAGGAGCCTGAAACACACCACCTTTCTTCAACTTCTCCACTGTCAGCTTGGAGCTGCTGAGGCTCCTCCTCTGGTAGTATCTGCAGGCCTCCTCGAACACCATCTCTACCAGGCACGGCTCAGGCCTGCTGCTGTCCTCAGGTTTGGAGAAGCTAAAGCTGTAGATGCCAGTTTGAGTGAGGAGCTGGATGCTGTCCTCCTCTCCCGGGGACTCCAGAACATACACCTCTTTCACGCTCAGGATTTGCTTTTCTACGAGCCTTCCACTGCTCTGGTCGATGAGGTACAGAACTCCAGCCAGCACGCAGGTCAGGATGCTGCCAAAGGTCTTCAGCTGGACAGGACTTCCTTGGGCCAGGGGCCCCCCCTCCAGGTCAAAGATATGTCTCTGTGTCCCATCTGGTTCCACCATGTTCACAGCACCCTTCGTGCTCACCAGCAGCAAACCACCACTGTTGGACACAGCAGAAGTGTGAATGTCCAGAGGTGCCAAACACGAGAGAAGTCCCACGGAGCCAAGCAGGAGCTTCCTGAAGTCCGACTCGCTGCTGGAGCGCAGCACCTTGCTGTGGATGAAGCCTGCAGAGGGGGCTGTGATGATGAGCTTTGCCTTCTTGGGATGCCAGATAAGAAGGAATTTGGAAGTGGTGGCAAAACCGGCAGCAGCAGGCACCAGGAAGATGTGCTGGGGGGAGGCCAGGACCTGGTACTCAGGGCTGTTGTGCAGGACTATCCTTACAGCGCCCAGCCATACACCTTGCTCCCCCATCTCCAGCGCCCGGGTGCAAACACAGAACCTGAAGGCACACTTGCTCATGTCCGAGTGGGCATCCAGGGGAGGCCTCTCCTCACACCACACCAGGCTGGCTCCCTGGCTGCACACCGAGACGATTCGTGCCCGGGCACCCTGGCAGAGTTCCAGCGTCTGCAGCAGCTGCCAGCCCACGGCCACCACGAAGTGCCAGACCTCTGTCCGGCCATGCTCCCACACGAGGGCCAGCGCCCAGGAGCCCAGGGCCACAGGGCTCTGCAGGAAGAGCAGTCCCACAAGAGCTGGCTGGGGTGGCTGCCAGTTCCTCTCCAGGTCGGCTCCCCCGACGCCGTGCCGCTGGAAGGCCACCACCCGGGCCAGCGAGGGCGGCCGGCTCTTCTGCAGGACCAAAAGGTGCTGCCCATCGGGGCTGCACTGGATGTGGCTGGGCTCCTCTCCCCGGCACAGCAGCTCCTGCAGCCAGTGGCCTCGGCCGAAGTCACTGAAGTCGGAGACCTGCCGCAGCGTCCTGGCTCGCTTCATCTTGGGGCGCCTGCCCTGGCCACCGAGAGCATGCACCAGCGTGAGCAGGGGCACGGAGCTCCCCCCCAGCACCCCGCGCTGCCCCCCGCTCCCCAGGGTTTCTGGAGCCCCTCCGACCCCCCCTCCTTCCCCGGAGAGCCGACTCCGCGGGCACCAGCCGCCTCGCTGTACCTGCCGC